>ML780892.1:1146080-1172635 GCA_009831015.1 Picea engelmannii | reverse complement strand
TCCATTTAAATGTATAAGAATGTATAAGAAAATATGTAATAAATGCGTAAAGAGAACATAATGAATGATTAGTTTGAGTGGGTATAACCACTCCAACCATATCTCTATTGTACAAATACCGATGAAGAGAGAATAAAGACTTAAATGGATTCCCCTAATTTATCTCTTCTTTTTTGGGTTGTGTGTGTTTTTTGTATGTGCTTCATGATGTAGTTTCTCCTTGAATGCTTGATGTTATTCCCTCAACTACAACACTTTAGTTTGGTTTCCATGTGATTTGAAAAAAAACTATTCATCAATGAAATCAATATTGAAGATGCTAGTTGAATGTTGATGTCATGAAAAATATTTTTTGTCCATTATTGAATGCTTGTAGATGCACCTGTGGATATTGCTCGGTTGTTGATGAATGATTACTTAGACATGTTGGATGTGAAGATAAGCATGCAAAGAAAACTAGAATGTGCACATGAAAAATATTATTAGATGCTGAAAAATACATACTTGTAAGTCGAGTGTGAAGTTGAGTTGATGGGAAAATATGCATTAATTTATTGAAAGATACCCCCTACAAATATAATCAACCATCGTGAACACAAAAAATAAAGTTTTTCTTCCAACAATCTCTTTCTAAGGAAGCTGCACATTGAGAATGGGATGCTCGTTATAGGAATTTGGTGCAATAGTTTGAGGACAAGTCAAATGGATGCATCCACAAGTTGACCATTCATGAGTAATAGAATAAGATTCACTTTGAATATGGTCGCTCGAGTTGACTTGTCTATAGAAAACATTGAATACTTCAATTTTAATGGTTCTATCATTATACCATTTTTGGGTTATTGGTGGTGCACATTGTTAGCACATAAACTTGTCAAAGTCTTGTGAGTTGTGTTTTCTACCTAAGCCTGTGATTTTGTTCATGCTTCATCCTTTTGCAGACTTGATCGTAGGTTTTATCTCTCGGCTTGTAGTCTTTCTTCTGTTTGCATCCACTCATTTGATCGATCATTTTTCCTCATCGGATCACCTAAAATATATTGGTCTTAAGCCCTTTTGTTTTCCCCTAGCGGAGATCACTTTTCTCCTTATCCCTGTCACTTCTCCTTTTAGCTTCCTGAGCCTTCAGCTAGTCATCCAAGTAGTCATTCACAAACCCTAGTCACAACCACCAAGTGCAACACTTGAAGCAGTTTGATTTGGACACAAATCAAGTGAGCGGACAAATATCAACTTTCAATGATAAATATCCTTCAAGCAAATCAGATCAATGACCATCAGGTGATCAAAATCATGCAGTTGCACCAATTTTAGCATCAAACAGAGTTTGGAATTGTGAGGCCGATCTGAGCCATCGATCTTGGGAAGGACATGTGGCATAGGATTCAATCCAAAAGAGAAAGTCTTCTCGGAAGGGTCGAGGTGAGAAGTGTTGATGGTATGAGGTCCCAAAATGTCGACTTGATCTGGGTCGTCCGATCAAAGGGGACACGTGGCACCCGATATGAGGGATCACAATTTCATGACTTAGAGGTTTGATCATCAAGCATCTCATGAACTCGTGAAACATGAAATTGTGATGCGCCTGAAGGTTGGGCCCATGATCGCAACCCGCGGTCACATGGAAGGTGGGGACAAAAGAAAAGTAGGCACCTGACTGAGCAATGGACGACTGAGGGAGTTCAAGGAAATGATTGTGGCTATTTATTCCTAAGAAGGTCCAACCATTGATCCATATAGACCATTTTGTAGTTTTGGGCATCGAGACATTGTGAATCAAGAGGGACGAAGACTCTCGAAATGTGAAATCTTGATATTTTGTATGGGATAAACAAGAGCTCAAGGCCCAAGGTTGTGTTGGGTGATGGAAAGGAGCTATACAAAATACCAAAGTGGTTGAGTTGGTCACAGATAAATATTTTCATGGCCTCAGGGCACCATAATTGACTGAAAGGAATTATGGGAACTACCTGGAACATTCATGGATGTTAGATTTCATCGCGGTCTTGGTGAAGGTAGTTAATGAAAATAGGGAAGGTGGTTGAAACCTCATTTCACCATATAAATGGAAAACATGGAAGGCCTAGCAATGGGGGGCACATTTTTAGCTGGAAGTTCTTTGTCATGGATTTTCTTGTAAATCCCATACTGTCTGAGTTTGCATCTAACATAGGAAAGAATGTGTAGTCTGAAAGAAGAAGAAGAAAACACAAAGCTTTGAATGCAGTGGTATTATCATGTCCTTGAGAGCTGCAATCTACTTTGAGTATAAATACTCAGTCGTAATATTTTGTTAGCATTGATGGTAGAGCAAAGCTCCTGAATTGTAAAGTTTTAATGAACTCTCTGGTTGTTCGGTTATGTATATGAATTTGAAACTTCTTGTTTAATGAGAGTCATATTTCTTACTCCCTCTTGTTTCCCTCTGATGCTAAAAGAGTTCATGATTAACTGATTCACTTGAATTATTGTGACTGCATTATGATGAAAGTTTGATTATAGTGTTCTTATATTTCCTTTCAGTTTCTTTGAGATTTGAATTCGAGAAGTTCTTGTGTTTAAATTGTTCCTCCTTGGGATACTAAAATACTTGATGTATTTGGTAGGCCTCTACATTTTCTCACCAAATTCTTCCTCCTACTCACCTTCACTACAACTTACTATCTGAAGTTAAACTAAGACCTTACCTACTCATGCATATCAGTCCATTTTTCTGAGTTAAGACAATATTTTTTTGAGACTATGCCCATTTGACCTTTTTATAACCAACCTGTGACATAAAATTATGATGGGTATAGGGATTTCCTTTCCTGCAATCTGAAGAGCGACTTCTGGTGCTAACACACATAGCCCCATATTTAATAAAATTTTCTTATCCTTGATGTGCATGATGTTTTGGCCAACTTTCAGCTACATGATACTTTTAAAATTTATGTGTGGTTTTTGTATTATGGAAACTAGAAAATATGCAAATGTATGATTTTTTGAGGGCACAAAGAGTAGCTTGAACAAGTTTTCTAGAATATGATGATTAATGCATTGTAGAAGAGAGGTTCACTAGCTCTTCAAGGAATCATGAGTAAGAGAGCCACATGTCTCACTTCAAGTTTGCACATACAACAAACACATTTATTTTGATGGAACAAGATCTTCAAAATGGAAGTCAATGTTGTCGACTAGAGATTTTCATGGAATCAAGTAGTGTATTCAGCATTGAGTTGTTGTTACAACAACAATGTTGTCAAAATTGGTTGAAAAAAATATCAAATTCTTGCCATTCCACACCTAATCTAGGTTTATGGGTTTGAATAAGATTCAGGGCATCCATCTTGGTGTACAACAATTCTACGTAGAGAAAAGAGAAGTAGGTCGGATAGCATGGAATCGACTAGTGTATTCAACATGGATTTGTTGTGCCAGAAACAATGTTGTCAAAATTGGTTGACAAAAATCTCAAATTCTTTCCATTCCACACCTAATTTAGGTTTCTGGGTTTGAATAGGCTTCATGGCAGCCGTCTTGGTGTGAAAAAATTATGCATAGAGAAAAGAGAAGTAGGTCGGCTAGCATACACTAGTTGACCATGCTAGGTGGTGAAAGGAGAAAATATTTCCCGGTGTTGAGCTCATTTATGGGAATTTTTATGGCCTCCCACATCATTACATGGTCAATTACTTGTTTGGAGATTTTGTGTACAACACCAACAAAACATTTTTGGTCCTGGAGTCTCCATTGATTTCTATGTCACATATATTTATTATAGATTTATTCCATTGGATTGCCTCCACATCATCATCATGGCCCAATGGTTTGCATCACCCTCCTATTCAAGAGTATTATGATTTGTTAAATGGAAGTTGAGATAAGAATTAGCATATTCCAACAATAGATACAATTGTATTAAGCTGAAGACTTATTATGGGTATTTCTCCATTAAATGAAAACTTGCACATAAAATGTTGATTCTCCTAGAACGTTGATGATGTAAGAGTTTTTTATCATTTGTGGTTGTCTGCTAGTCGATATCCGTCATTGATGATTTAATAAATATTTTCGATGAAGGTGGATGCAACTATCATATGTTTTAATCTATTTTAGTTACACAATGTACTATTATCCCCATTTTGTGGGATAAATAAGGGGATTATATATCGAAGCCCTCAAGTTGCATATATCGAGTAACGAGAGACTAAATGAATAGAAGTATCCTTTTTCACAAATGGAGATGCTTCTCACCACCACATGGATTGTGTATTTCCAGACGGAATCCAACACACCAGACAACTTTCGATAGGTAATGGTCCTTTCTCCATGAGGTATAATTCAAGTATTATGGTGAGTGTCATTTCAATATTTAAGGCATTTGAGTATGTTGTATCTTAGACTTTTTAGATTTCATGACATATGCTTGGAAATTATTCCTTTTTCCCTACTTCACCTTGGTGGTTGAAATTGTGACCTGGTAAGTGGTCTTCCTTGGGGATGGGTTTTCCACTAGGAACTCCCTTGGAGCCATCATACCATTCCCGACCATACTTACCACTTTCCATGATCCAGATTATTTTTGGCACAAAATGAGAGTGAATATTTAATAAATAAATGTACAAAGATATTGTGAATATCCAATAATATAAAATAAATATATTAGGTATGAAACCATAAACACAGAGATATAGTAATACACATTTTCTATTAATGAGAAAAAATATACAAAGACTGTAAAAATACAGAGTGAAAGACTCGCTAGAATGGTGGTAGCTTATATCTAAGAAGAGATGCACTGGATACTTGCATTTGCAAGGATATAATCTTAGATTGAGGCTCCAAAGGTGTTTTTATCATAAAGAAAATCCAAAATCCTAACCCCAAAAGATGAAAATCCAACAGTTTTGTCGACCCCCTTTTGGGTAGTTTGGTGTATCAACTTCCCGGGGGTGTAACGTTGGTATAAGATCTCTGTTTGGGGAACATGATACCTTGTTGGAAAGGTATCATGAAGGGGATTCATTTTGGGGGCTCAATTAGAGACTTTAGATATGAGTGACAATATTGATCCCAAAAAACCTTCATTTAGGCCCTCAAAATGGCCCCGGAAGTTAAAAACTGCTAAAAATAGTAAATTTCCAAAATTACCAGAAAATTGTTTTGAGCGAGTTGGAAAAGGTGGGTAGACACCGATATCCACATGGATCAATCCTACCTCCTTAGGAATCAATGGTCTCCATTTCATTGAGTTCACAAGGGAGAGGGGAAAGAGTTTGTTGAATTTACATCTTGATGAGATGCTTGCCTTGTTGGAGAAGTTGTGCTGCTTAGCTTTTTGAAGGTTGTCACGAACCTATGGCTAGAAGGGTTGGACCTTTTTAACTATTCTGGCTACATGAGAATCATGTCTACATAAGAAATATTTAAACTTTGTTGCAATCTTGTCGACCTACTTCTTTTGGATAGAAGGTTCTTGGACTGAGGCTGCAATGGTGTTCTTATGCTCATTCTTTGAATAGACTGTGAAGAAGATGAATTTTGTAGTATGAGATACGACCTTGAGGAACTGTTTAGGTGGGAAAATATTCAGAATTACCTCTGGTATCCTCTAGAGATGACCCCTGAGAGTAACAATGACAGTATGGGGTTGAGACTCATAAATAACATGATGCTTCCAGATATATGTTTGGCCCAATAGAAAATGACAGACATCCTGTGGGGAAACATCACATAATACCTCATCCTTGAAGGGTTGGATGTTGTATGAAAATTGACACTGCTGGCTAACATTAATATCTCATCCCTGGCAAAGCCACCCAATGTTGTATGGCTGCAACTCTGGTGTTGTTGACAATTCCAACTATTTGACAACGTTGCTGAGATGAGGTTCTTTTGGATTCTCCTATCAACAATAAAATGTAGTGGGGTGCCTGTCACCCACATTTGTGAATGAAAAAGTCTCTCCCCCTCTTTAGGATCTGTTGGTTCTTCTAGTTGAATTGTTGTAGTCGTAACAATAGCAGTGGGGTCTGCATCAATGATCTATCTTCTATCATTATTTTCAAAATTAGATTTTGAATCAGAGTTTGTCTCATTTTGTTTGATCTCGAACACCAATGATTGTTTTGAGTGACATTCATCATTGTTGTGACAGTGGATTTTGTGAAAATCACACCATTTTCTGGTGTCCTTCTTCGTCTTTCTGTGACCCTTATTTTCATGTCGTGGGGCTATTTGTTAGTGTCGTATTTATCATAATTTGGATGTTGTGTAATTGTAGACCTGAACTACCATTTGTTCTAGTTCTTAAATTTCTACTCAATTTTAACAACATATCGATAAGCAACACTAAGTGATGAGATGTCCAGAAAATCCATTTCAGTTTGGATGTATCTATGTAGAGCCCCATGGAATTTTAGAAGCAAATGTCGTTAGGAGTCTTTGATACCGATATTGGTGTGCAAGGTTGATTCAGGTGGATATCGGTGGCCACCCACCTTCTCTAACTGGCTCAAAACAAATTTCTAGCAATTTTGGCAATTTACTATTTTTAGAAGTTTTTAACTTCTGAGGCCATTTTGAGGCCCTAAATGATGTTTTTCTGAGAAAACGGGGAGAAACATGCATTATATATCGATGCTTATCACCCAAAATTTGTATTCCTCATATAAATCTTTCCAACGAGCTATCATAAACCTAAAACGGAGATCGTATGCAAAAGTTACGAGCCCGGGAAGTTGATGCACCAACTTACTCAAGTGGGGTCCACATGACTTTTGGCGCTTCATCTCCTAGGGTTAGGTTTTTGGATGTATAGGGTTTTTTTCATTCCTCCTTATTGTAAAAAGGCCTTCATAGCCTCATTGTAATCATCTTCTCATGGATACGAGTATCCTTCACGTCTCTTCTCAGAGATAAGCTGCCACCATTCTAGCGAGTCTTTCACTCTGTATTTTACAGTCTCTGTACATTTATTTCATTAATAGAAATCATGTATTATTATATATCTATGAATCTTTTTATATTTATGCTATATCTCTGTTATATTATTGTTTCTCTTGCAATATCTATGAATATTTCTTGTTATATCTCCGCTCTCATTTCGTGCCGAAAATAATACGGATTAGTGGTATCAGAGCAGGCTGCTCTTGATCGCTTTTCAGTGCATGTCCCTGATGAGCTTTGAGTATAGTAGGTTAGGTATCAATCTTGTCTCTCTTGAGAAAAATCTCTCTCGCCCACCCAAGAAACCCTCAATGGTGGAAAAAAATAAAAATGATGGAGTAGATGATCTTATCAATCTGTTTCTTGAGCAAGCTCTCATGCGACAGAGGGACGAAATGATGGAGAATTTTTCCCACATCCTTCAATGCCTCCCGATAGCATTAGGTGCATATTCATCAAGAAGACACTTTGTAGGCACGTCTCCTTTCAAGGTATAGGTTAACTTTGATATTCCCGTAATTGAAGGTCAAATAGATGCAGATGCCCTAAATAAATGGTTAAATCTACTAGAAGGTTATTTCTCTGTTCATAATTTTTCCAACAAGGAAAAGATCACCTTCACACTCCTTAAGGCTCTCCCCCATGTCAAACATTGGTGGGAAACTTACTAGGAGCAGAGTTCCACAGAGGAGTCTAGAATATATGGGGCCGAGCCCACTTGGGATTTTTTTGTGGATGCGATAAAGGAACAATACTACCATGTTGGCAACTATGAGGACCAGTACATGAGATGGACCACACTGCAGCAAGAGAGGGGTCAAGAAGTTTTGGATTTCACCAATACCTTCCATACCTTGCGCACCAAGCTAGGTATCAAAGACTCTAAACAACATTTGGTTCTAAAATACCATGGGGCTCTACACAGATACATCCAAACTGAAATGGATTTTCTGGACATCTCATCACTCGGTGTTGCCTATCGATATGTGGTTAAAATCGAGCATAAATTTAAGCACAAGAAAAAATGAGAGTTTGGGTCTACAAATCCTCAACAACCAAAGCATTACAAGGACAACCCTAACAAATAGTCTCCCCAAAACTAGTCCAAGACATAGGAAAAGAAGGGTCACAGGAAGACAAAGAAGGAAACCAGAAAATTGTGCGATTTCCACAAAATCCCCTGGCACAACAATGATAAATGTCACTCAAAAAAATCATTGGTGCCCGAGATCAAATACAAGGATCCAAACCTTGATTCAAAATCTGATTTTGAAAATAATTTCAAAAGATAGATCATCGACGCAGACCTGACTGCTATTGTCATGACCGCAACAATTCAACCAGAAGAACCAACAAATCCTGAAGAGGGGGAGCACTTTTTTCATTCACAGATGTTGGTGAAGGGGACCCCATTTCATTTTATTGTTGATAGCGGAAGCTAGAAGAACCTCATCTCAGTAGAGGTTATCAAATAGTTGGGATTGTTGACAACACCACACCTGCAGCCATACAACATTAGGTGGCTTCGCCAAGGACAAGATCTTCGTGTCAGTGAATAGTGTCAATTTTCATATGGCATCCAACCCTTCAGGGATGAGGTATTATGTGATGTTTCCCCACTAGATGTCTGTGATGTTCTCTTGGGCCAACCATATATGTGGAAGCGCCATGCTATTTATGAGTCTCGACCCCGTAATGTCATTGTTACTTTGGGGGGTCATCTCTACAAGATACCATAGGTAGTTCCAACTACTGACCCACATAAACAGTGCTACAAGGTAGTATCTCATACTGCAAAATTCATCTTCTTTACAATCTATTGAAAAGGGGAACATAAGGACACTGCAACCACTACAGCCTTGCCCCAAGCACCTTCTATCCAACAGAAGCAGGTCGACAAGGTTGCGACAAAGCACACAGATTCCTTCTGCACACATTCATCTCATGTATCCAGACTATTTAAAAAGGTCCAACCCTTCCAGCCACAAGTTTGTGACAACCTTCAACAAGCTAAGCAACATAACTTCTCTAGCAAGGCAAGTAGCTCACCAATATTCAGTTTCAGAAATCGCTTCCCCCTCTCCCTCGAGAACTCAATGAAATGGATACCATTGATTCCTAAGGATGGAGGATTGATCCAGGTGGATATCAGTGGCCACCCACCTTCTCCAACTGGCTCAAAACAGATTTCTAGCAGTTTTGGCAATTTACTATTTTTAACAGTTTTTAACTTCCAGGGCCATTTTGAGGCCCTAAATGATGATTTTTTAGAAACTGGGGAGATACAGGGATTGTAGATCAATTTTTATCACTCAAAAGTTGTATTCCTCAGATATATCTTTCCAACGAGCTATCATACGCCTAAAACAGAGATTGTATGCAAAAGTTACGACCCCAAGAAGTTGATGCACCAACTTACCCAAGCGAGGCCCACATGACTTTTGGCGCTTCATCTCCTAGGGTTAGGTTTTTGGATGTCTAGAGTTTTTGGAATTCCTCCTTATTGTAAAAAGGCCTTCATAGCCTCATTTTAATCATCTTCTCATGGATGTGAGTAGCCGTCACATCTCTTCATAGAGAGAAGATGTCGCCATTCTAGCGAGTCTTTCACTCTATATTTTACGGTCTCTGTACATTTATTTCATTAATAGAAATCATGTATTACTATATATCTGTGAATATTGTTATATTTCCACTATATCTCTGTTATATTATTGTCTCTCTTGCAATATCTCTGAATATTTCTTGTTATATCTCTGCTCTCATTTCGTGCCGAAAATAATCTGGATCAAAGGTATGGAAGGTATTAATGAAATCTGGAACGACTTGATCACTCTCTTTCTATAGTGTTGGTTGTGGAACTTGATTATCTTCTTGATTTATAGGTCTTTGTTTTCAATCGTTTTTATACCCCATGAAGACTTAACACCCTGTAAGAATGTACAGTCCTCCATGCAGGGAGGTGCAGAGTGCGGTTACCCTCTCAACGGGGTCCTATTGGTCCATCCCTCTCAGTTGGGGGGTCTGGGGGAAAGAAGTCCCCTAAAGGGGGTTTGGGGGACAACATTCCCCAATGGGGGTTCGGGGCCGAAGCACCTGAATGAAAATTTTCCTTGTAAATGTATATTTTAATTTCATTGTAAATATGGATGTTCATTATAAGGTCATAGATCTAACGGTAGAAATTATGTTAGGGTTTTTTTTCTAGAAGGAAACCCTCTTTTATGAGGGAAATATATTGCAGTTATGTATCATTGTGAATATTGTTTTTTGAAAGAGGATACTATGAGATAGAGAAGAAGAAGTTACATTGGATGTGCTTTAGGTTGTATCCCTTCATTTGTTGGATAATAATAAAGGAAGGACCTAGCAATTTCTTTGGTGGACATGGCCCACACTAGGTGAACCACATATATCTATGTCTCTATTATATTCTATATATTCTTTGTTTTATTTACGCATTTATTTTATTTTATTTCTCCTTGATCATGTTTTTCTAACACACAGTGTGGTCCATGTCATGTACTGGTCCTCATAGTTTCTAACAGGGTAATATTGTTCCTTTACCGCATCCAAAAATAAATCCCAAGTGGGATCGAACCCATATATTCCAGACTCCTCTGTGGAATTTTTCTCCCAATAAGTTTCCCACCAATGTTTGACATGGGGGGGATCCTTTAGGAGTGCGAAGGTGATCTTTTCCCTGCTAGAGAAATTATAAACAGAGAAATAACCTTCTAGCAAATTTAACCATTTTTCTAGGGCATGTACATCTATCTGTCCTTCAAATATGGGAATATCAAAATTAACTTGTACCTTGAAGGGAAAGGTGCCTCCAAAGTGGCCACTTGATGAATACACACCTGTTTTTATCGGAAGACATTGAAGGATGTGGGAAAAATTATCCATCATTTCGTCCATCTGTCATGTGAGAGCTCTCTCAAGCAACAAATTAATAGAATCTTCTAATATGCCATTTTTATTTTCTTCCTCCATGGAGGGTTTGTTGGGTGTTCTAGAGAGATTTTCTTCAAGATATACAATATCGAGACCCTACTTTCTATACAGACCTCGTCGAGGACATGCACTAAAAACTGATCAAGAGAAGCCTGCTCTGATATCACTAATCCAAATTATTTTCTACATGAAATGAGAGAAGAGATATAATAAATAAATGTACAGAGATATCATAGATATCCAATAATGTAACATAAATGTATTATGGATGAAACCATAAACAAAGAGATACAATAATACAAAATTTTCTATTAATGAGCGAAAATGTACAAAGACTGTTAAAATTCAAAGTGAGAGACTCACTAGAATTGTGGTAGCTTATCTTTGAGAAGAGATGTGATCGCTACTCACATTTGAAAAGACATCATCTTAAAATGAGGCTCCAAAGGAAATTTTATCATAAATGAAATCCAAAATCCTAACCCCAAAAGATGAAAAGACAACAAATTATTGAACCCCGTTTTGGGTAGTTTGGTGTATGAACTTCCCCGGGGCATAACTTTGGCATACTATCTTTGTTTTGGGTGCATGATAGATCGTTGGAAAGGTATCATCGAGGAGATTGATTTTGGGTGCTCAATTAGAGCCTTTGGTTATAATTGAGAATATTTATCCCAAAAAAACTTCATTTAGGCCCTCAAAATGGCCCCGAAAGTTAACAACTGTTGAAAATAGTAAATTGACAAAATTGCCATAAAATTGTTTTTAGCGAGTAGGAAAAGGTGGGTGGCCACCGATATCCACCTCTATAATTCCATCACGATTTCCCCCAATTTCCTTATCCTCTGGGATTTTATGGTGTATTGACTTAATAAGGGGTTGTCCCTCATTCTATGGGAAGAAGGGGCTAAAGGCCCAAACTGATTGTTGTTGGGTAAAAGATAAAATCCTATGTATAAACCTTCTAGATGCTTCACACATGCATCAACCAAGAAATACATGAAACACTTATCCTTGAGAAAATGGGGACACACAAGAAATATTATTATGAATCCTTAAAAGGTTAGTTGGAGGATAGGAGGTATCATCATGAGTTGGTCATTCATGCTCATGGATATATAGTGGTATGACATTACCATCATCTGGTCATCAAGCTACAGTATTGGATCTCAGTTGCATGGCTAAGAAAAAGGGGCTCTCATCATGATCCAAAATTCTCATTTCCAATGGGTATTTATGGGTGACATTGTCATTATCTGGACACCATGCCAAGGCAATGGCCTTCAACTTTTCCTTAAATTATAAAGGAAACAAATAATGGAAAAATTATGGGCTTGGAAAAAGTGCATTGCAAACGAAGGTACCAGACACCCTTCACAAAGGAACCCATGAATGATACACTACAAGCCCTTGCATGTCATGAACACCATGCCCATTTAGTATTGAACCTTAACCACTTCAACCAATTTATATGCCTTATAAAGGGATATCCTAGAAACTCTCCTTGACCTAGGGAAATATCTACCCAATAGAACACCTCGTAAACCCTCCCATATCCAAGATTGGAAAGTAGCATAATGTCTTTGAGCCTTTAACTGTTTGACATGGTAGTCTTTGATGCACATTATTAGGTGGCTCATTTATTTATTTTATTTACTTATCATAATGTTATGACTTGAGATCCATGGAGGGTGTGCATACTTGTATTTCCAGGACTTAGTTGGTGGACAATTTTAGAAGAACAAGCCTAGCTTCGGCTTCCTTGTGGATGCAAGCCCACTAGTTAGATGCCATGGTTCCATATGCTAAGTTACAAATAAATTTTTTTAGAGACCTACAATATGATGTGGAAGACCTATCCCATCCCTCACATGCCAATCGATTTTCCTAGGAAAGGAAAAACATCAATTGTTTAGGCTTTACGTCATCCTTGGGGGCTAGGGTTTGGTGGTGAGACATGGACAAGTGGACGTCTTAGTGAATGAAGGATTTGATAAAAAGGAAAAGGATGTGGATTGAACACAAGTGGCCTTTGGAGGCCTATTCATGTTACAAAAACTCCAATGACTTGGTCAAAGAGCTAAAACATCCACTAAAAGGGAGGCATCACGTCCATTTTAGGGTTTTATTTGCGCAAAAGTGAAATTAGATTGAATTTTTAAATATTATATTTGTAAAGGGGAAATATTAGGGTTGTTGACCCCTAGTCTTGTGGTTTACTCCAATGTTATGTGGGAAAGCTATCTTAGTGACATTTTGTATAAATAAGAGATAACAAGATCTGATTTTAATCATCATAACTCTCCCATTTGGAGAGGACTTGGAATAAAATTTTCACTCTCTTTGGCTAGTTATCTCTCTTGTGCTCTTTTTTATGGATATTTCTTGGATTATTGGTTGACAAAAATGATGCACTAGCCTTGGAAGGATTTTTTTCTATCTTTTATGGTGGTTTTTCTTAGCTTTTTCCTTGAATTGGTAAGACTTTTCTACATTGTGTTATCATTTGTTGCTCAAATCAAGGTTAATTTTCTAGAGCTAGGTGGGAAGTATAAGGGCATATACCCCCACCATATTATCCATCATTTTATGATTATATGTTATTGTTTTAATAATGGTTTTCTAATATAAGTATAAGGGCATAGGTAACATACAAAACCACCCCAAGGTCGGTCTATGCCACTTCCATCCCTCTTCTAGACTAATTTCGAATTCTGGTCTAGATTTTAATTAATAAATATGCATGAAGTATAACCTGCTAGCCCCATGAAGCTTCTTACCTCATGAGAATTTTTCGGCACTGACCATTCCATAATGGCATTTAACTTTCCTGGGTCCACAGAGATTCCTTCACCGAAAATGATAAGACCTAAATAGTGAATTTCTTTCTAGAAGAAGGAACACTTTGACAACTTCCCATAGAATTTGTTCTTGCTAAGGCAAGACAACACTACTCGCAAGTCTTCCTCATTTTCTCTTTCATTCTTGGAATAGATGTGGATATCATCTAGAAAGACTTGTACAAAACTGTCTAGGTACTTCTGGAATACACCGTTCATGAAGATCATGAATATTGTTGGCACATTGGTCAATCTGAAAGGTACTACAATGAACTAGTAATGTCCAAACCGAGTTCAAAAGGCAGTTTTAGGAATATCACCTTCCTTAATCCTTAACTAGTGATATCCTGATCGTAAATCAATCTTTGAGAATATCGTTGCTCCTTTCATCTGATCAAAGATATAATCTATCCATGGCATTGGGTACCTATTTTTCACTGTATCACGATTCAAGTCCCTGTAATCTATACACAATCGTAAGGAACCATCCTTCTTCAAAAAAAAATTACTGGTGCACCCCAAGGTGAGACACTGGGCCTTATTAGCCCTAGGTTGAGTATCTCTTTCAACTGCTTCTATAACTCACAAAGTTCTGGCACTGTCTTCCTATATGGAGTCTTGGAAATTGGTTATGCACCAAATTTTAACTCAATAGTAAAATCAAGCTCCCTCTCAGGAGGTAAGCCTAGCAACTCATTCGAAAAAACATCCTTAAACTCTAACAATACTGGGTATTGATCCTAGGAGTGTCCTTTCCTTTCATTCATTGCTTCCATTACATACAGTCGACACCCTTTCCTCATGCACCACTTAACCTTCATAGTTGAGATAAAGCATAGAGACACTTCTCTCCATACACTGTGGATCTCTACTGGCCTTCCTTCATCATCAACACAAAGAACCATTTTTGCGAAACAATCTACCATAGCTCGATGGGATTCTAACCAATCCAATCCTATGATTAGGTCATACATCCTAAGAGAAGTGGCGTATACCTTCAACCTGGTAGTAAACACTCCCAAGTATACTAGACAATTATCAATGCTAGGTCCTATCACTTGTTTTTCCCCCGAAGCCATCTCGACTTGTTTAAAGTCGTTGTGCTCGTCGGCTGTCAACCCACTCTTTTCTAATGCAGAAGGTGAAATGAAACTATCTATAGCACCAGAATCAAATAAAATTTGAACATTGATATCATTTAGCGTACCTGATGACTCCACCACCATGGATTGATGTTCTTCCTGGTGATTATTAACTGCTTCATAAATATGGTGGATACCACTTCCTCTTCCTATCGGGGCCTTTACTTCTCTATGCACAAATCCTTCTTGCAACTCTGAGAAGTCACACTGGTAATGGGGTCCTCCACATCTCCAACATGTAACACGAGATGGAACCTGTGCACCACTTTGTGACAGTCTTTGAAATGATTTCCTTCCCCTGGAACCCCTACCCCTACTAGCTTCTCCCTGAGAAGGTCATGGACCTGCCTACGTCATTGGTAATGACTGGGATGTTGTACTCACTGCTGTTGAAATACCTGTGGTAACTATCCTTGGTGTGACTCTATTACCATAAGGAGGTGGCCTAGAGCTCCCTCCCCTAGAGAAGGTCCTAGGGGCCTTCCCCATGAATCCAGTGTGATGTGGAAAGGTCGATCTCATACCTTTGTTTAAGCTCATGTGTTCCTCAGCATAACATGCATTTTCAACTACTTTCTCTACTGAAGTCAGTTTCCACATCTATACCATGGCCCTTATCCTAGGGTTTAACCCATAGACAAAGTGTTCTTCCTCTCGTTGATCATTATGCATGTATGGAACATATTTTACCAATTCCATAAACCTGATATCGTACTCTTCCACGGTCCTATTTCCCTATACTAGAGCATGCAATTCTCCCACCTGTTGTTCCTTGTAGTAAGCTAGTAGATATTTCCTTCGAAACCTTTCCTCAAAAATTTCCCAAGAGATGATGTCTAGGGTAAGGTGCAACTACCTCTCTAGGTTGCCCCACCAGTTCAAGACACTGTCCCTTAACTAAAAGATTGTTATTTTCTCCATTGATGTGGAAGCATAGTCTCTTAAGGTGAAAAGTCGTGTCATTCCTTCCAACCATGCTTCAACACGTTCATTGGCATGACTCGTGGTAAACTCTGGGAGTTTGATCTTCTGTAGTTCTCTAGTGATGTCCTCAGGTGGAGGCCCTCCTCCCGAATCCCTCGATGCTTCATGGTTACCCTCTCCCAATGGTGGGGGATACACTTTGATCCCTGTTGGATGACGCCCCTTTAAAGTCTCATTTATAGCTTCCAAAGAGCGCAAAATGAGAGCTAATTCAGGCGATTGTGGTGGCAGCGTTGGGAGTCCTTGCGACGATGCCCCTCAACCTCGATTTCCTCGAGTCCAAACCATCCTGTATAATTGAATCTGCATCAACCAAATGTTTGTTAGGGAAGATTCTAAGACAATTCACATTTGCGCAACTTATACTTGAAAACATAGGGTTAGGTGTAAGTTTTTTTTTACTTGTCTGTAAACGAACGTTACTCTCTTTACGGTAAGTGGCTAGGTTAGGGTTAAAGCATCTAAGCTCAATGTCTTCACCTAAGAAAACTATTGAATCTCTTGCATCAGTAGCTACGCTAGCACTGTACCACACTTCCCAATTTCTCTAACTTACCTTCTTAGCACGCATGAAGCCCCCTCCCCGTTATCATGGTTTGAGTCCTTCAAATTTTCTTTTAAAACTAGTTAATGTGATCTTTGAACATAATTAATCATTAACACTAATTAATTACTCATTTTATTAATCACATATTAACATTAATTAATACTAGGTACCCACACACTTTAATTAACCACTTAATTAGGTGAAATAATTCAAATTATTATTATTATTATTTTTTAAACCTATTTAAAAACAAAATACATAATTTAATTAATTTAATTTTAAACTAAATTAAAACAATTAAACTTAAAAATTTTAATTTAAATAAATAAATTTGAAACATCTATTTTAAGACAATTACAATTAATATATATATATATATATATATATATATATATATATATTTAAAATAATTAAATTAAAACAATTACAATTAAAATAATTTTTTTTTTTTAAATAATTAAATTAAAACAATTAAAATTAAAATCAAAATAATTACATTTGAAATACGCTATAATATAAAAAAAAATGTCGGCATCGTGGGTCCTTGCATGAGGCCCACATGCCCCCTCCCTTTTTTCCCGCTTGTCCAAGCCAAAAATTTAAAAAAAAATAAAAAAATAATAGTAAAATAAAAAAAAAAACTCACAAACCCTAAACGAACCCAAACCCTAAATTTACCCTGCGATTTCTAATTCCAACACACGGTTTTTCCTTTTTTTTCCTGATCTTGCCTTGCTCTGCCCGTGGTCTCTCTCTCATGGCTTCTCCTTTGTTGGGAGCTTGATGGCTCATGGCTTGGGTGTTGGTGGCGGTGGTTTCCATTGAAGGGTTTTCGTAGAGGAAAAAACCGCGATTCGAACCTAGAGAAGAGCGTAGTCTATGAGCATCTCTGTCACCGATGGCAACCAATGAGGGAGGAAAAGACACCTCTTTCATCTTGGGTGCTGCATCGCTCCAAGGGTTGGGACTGTAATGAGGCAGGATGAGGTGGCTCTTGGGTAGAGCACAAGGCTCTTGTCATTCTGGATAGTTCCCACACCTATACAATAATGAGGGAAGGTGTATGACTTAAGAAATGAAAATGATGGGAGAGCACAGATAAAGGAATCAACGAGGGTATCATTATGGCCATGGATTCGAGATCTATGGTGGAACTTACCTCCTCGTGGCTCGACTCTTGCACTGGGCTTTTTTTGCATGTGCTTTTGTTGATGAGTAAGGTGGGACACCTCTTTGGCATGGTGCTTGCGCTGAGCTTGCGTTGGATTGTATGTTGACTTGTGGACTTGGGCTTCAAAGTTTGGCATATAGTTGCTATGGCGTAGGATTAGAGCACTAGTGCACCTACCACTCTTGGCTTGTGGGATTTGCGCAGGGTTGTGTGACCCATGGGCTCTCTTATCAATCTTCACACTTGAACTTAGACTCAAATACGACTCGAATTTTTGGTCTCAGGCCCAATTTTTTTTTTTTTGCTTGTGTTTGTCGCTAAGAGAAGTTGAGTGGAATAATGTCACATCTGGTGCGGATTAAGATCCAAGGAGATGTTTGGTGTGCATGTCTTTCATAGGATACAATGCATACTTTCATGATCCCCTGTCTAGTTTTTGAGGTCTTGTTAACTTGGCAGGCACACACCCAGGATTTCTCAATCTTTTTGAATTTTTTTTTTTTGAAATGACAATAGGATTTTATTTATTTGTTAAATTCTATGGTCATCCGATATCTTTTTCTGAGTAGCCAATTGTACTTAATTTATTTTTGAGGTTGAATCTCAACTATATCATCTTGCAGTTAAAAAAAAACTTTTCATTCTATATTTTCAGTGTTTGATTCTATCGACTGTATATGCTAAATACTTTGTGTGAAGTTTGTTTTCCATAATACTATTGATATTCTGTCATGGGCAGTGATTTTTTTCTGTGATGGAAAGGCTTGTTGTGGGCTGTGATTTTGTTATGTTATGGAACTGCCTATTGTGGGCAATGTTTTTATTTCAGGATTTATTTAAAATTTTCAGTATTTATTTAAATTTTGAACTTAGTGTTGTAGGACGCTCATGCAAGTCTATTAGGAAATAGTTATCACATGGAATCCTGTTAAATGAGGCCAATTAGTTTTCATCTAATTCATTGTTGCTTGTGGAGAGTGTTGTTGCGAGTTATGGGCATATGTTACTGCTAGCAGGGACTTATGGTTGACTTAGTATATCTTCATGAAGTGTTAATCCATGATAATTGTTGTGTGTGCACATGAGTACTGATATATTGTTGAATTTATAGGCACTAAGATGCAGTTAGGTTGAGTTTATTGTGTAGATGCACACATGCATGCAAGCTACAAGAAGGGTTGCAATTCAAGCTCAGAGCACACAATATACAAATGGAAGTGCACACACAATATATAATTAAAAGAAAGTACATAATAGGGGGGTAAAGATATTTTTTGGTTGAAACAATTCCATCCCTAAACTTTCCTTCTTACATGAGGGTAGGTGGGTAGGCCATGGTCCAAGTTTTTAAACCAGAGGTCTGATACCATGTGTAAGGCCTATCCAAACAAAGCCTTAAAAACATAAATTTAAATATAGAATTACTATCATAATTTCTTTATTGTTCTCTATTCAACATAATAACAACTCATTGTTCAACAGAATTTTAAAAATCAAAGAAACACGATAATGAATAACATGTTCAACATAAAAAAAATGAACAATATAAAAATACTTAATAGAGCATAATAATGATGATAAATACCTCAAACTGATATTGTTCTGAAACTCTGCCCCAAGCTGAAGCTCTGCCCAAAACTGACTAACCTCCCAGCCAGCTAGGAACAACATATCCGGCTCCCTAGCCCCAAGATTCCTTACGGTTTCCTAGCCCCCGAGCCCAAAATTCCCAGCAACAGGTGCCCCCTATGAAATTCGTCAAGAAAACTCCTCAAGTAAAACCCAAATGAAACCTGTAATCCAGATGCAGTCCAAAATTGTTCCTCCCTTCAACTTCTCCCTCTCCCATAAATTAAAATATCCTGACCCCAAAAAAGCTCCCCCTTCTCGAGTGATTTTCCTTACCTTATGTCCCTTCCCTTTCATTATCCACCACCTTATCCCCCCATTAAACCTCAACCACCTTACCCCCCATTAAACCTTAACCATCTTATCCATCCTTCCATAAATGGGTCAATCTACCGATAAAATAAGTCTACAATATAAAAATTAATAATTTATTAAACTAATATTCATTAAACAAATATTTAATCATGATAATTAATTAATTAATTAGGGTTTTTACAATTGTTGAATTATGGGAGTGGGTCATAGAGGATGCTCTCTTCATGTTTCTAACATTAAAACTCAAGTCTTTAAGAATGAAGAGTTCAATGTTTGTTTTCTCTCTCAAGTCGTACTCTTAGATAATAGAATGTAATGACCACAAAGTGCGCACAATCACAAACATGAATTTACAAATAGGGCCAAACTTTTGGGTCAATATCTTGTATTTTTTCCATAACAATAATATTTTTATGGTTTTATATAACTATTTTAACATTTATAACATTTAGGTTTAGTGTTACACACCCACATTAACGTTTCTCTATTTTTTAATTATTTTTCCTCTTTTTCATTAATGTTATTTCTATGTAGATGATATATATTTGTAAATAAATTCCAATGAATTTATAAATAAAAAATTAGTTTTCGCCATGTAATAGAGAGTTGGAAAATTGGCACTAAAAAGATATTACTAGTAACAATTTTCTCCCAAATACGATGCACCAATAACTTAGTTTTAATCCTTGTTATTGTCATTGCTTGAATACAATGAACAATTATTCAAATTGTGGGTTTGATTTTCTTTGGGGCTCATATTTGTATTTTCTTTTGGTTTTAGTAATTTGGATAGTAATAACATTTTATCCTTCATTGCATTCCTTGAATTTTCTCCATTTTCTCCTTCCTTGCATTTTCTCCCTTAACTGTCAACTTTAATTATTTAATAATAAGTTTTCTAAGATAAACACGCATACAGTTATTCAAAATATTAAAGTTATATTCATAGAATTCCAAAATAATAATTTTTTTATGTGAATATTTTGAAAATGAATATGGTTCCATGCTTCCATTATATATTAGTTGTAATGCTTAACCTTTCTATATGAGTCATAACTTGCATGCAAGGGTTTTCATAAAATCTCTTAACACTATAAACTTGAACATTGTATTGTTCTCCTAGAATCTATCTATGTATTTAAATAAATTAAATAAATTGTTCTCTCAAATTCTATATATGTATTTAACTAAAATTTATCTATGTATTAAAATAAAACTTTTGGAGGAAAGGCATTTTTTTTGAAATGATAATATGTGAAGTTATTAGTTATTTGTTAATAATAATTAATCCTTCTTTTAATATTGATAATATACTTGAGCCTTAAAAATAATTATGGTATTGTTGAATTAAATCTCATTCAAAAATAAAAATTGGGTGTTTTTTTGTTCTGTTTTGTTTTAAAATATCATTTTTTTAACTATGGGAATTGGTAGTTGGTAGGTTTGATTTGGGATAGACCCAATATCAAGCCTACTAGCTTCCACTATAAGCCAAGAGTATATCCAACAACTTGCAATCTAGATTTACCAATAACTTGTGACTTAGAAAGAGTCAAGGCATCTTGAAGCCCATGGGAGTGGATGTCTATTCCAAGGGTCGTCTAGCCTTCTAGCCTTATCACAATGGGCCAACATGCCCAATTTGAGGAAATTGAACCTTGGTGGAGAGGATAACAAACATGCTACCCAACCACCTGAGCTATGATCCTAGGACAATTCTAAAGTAGCATTCGATAACAAAGAATGGGCCTTTAAAAATCTTGTGAGAATGAAAACAATGTAATCCTATTCTTACTTCATGAGTCTTATACGCATATGGTGAACACTTTACTTAGATTCGACAAGTAGGTATAAGCTCATCAAACACAATCAACTCTATTATTATTATTATTATATAAGAGCACATTCACAATATAATTTCACAAAATATGGATAATTTCCCTAAGTATTTATTATGACACAAAAATATTTCTCTACTCATTTTAAATGTTAAACTTAATTGAGAATATCTTATCTTGGTTATGGGACAAAACTCAAAAGAAATAATAATCTTTAATTTGGTTTCAAAGAAAAATTTAATTTTTGTTATGAATAATATGTTTGAACACATTATTTTGGGAACGAGCATTATGTCACTATGTAAATTATATATCCCTTTACTCAAATTCTTGGATGTGAATTCTAGTCATCAACATATTTGGAACTAACACTTGGAACTATGTCATTATTGAATGATGAGCCTTGAACCTTGATTTAGTTTTTATCACACCTTACATAATTTTAGAACTAACATTTGGAAGTATGTCATTATTGAATGATGAGCCTCGAACTTGGACTTAGTTTTTGTCACAGCTTACATAATTTGATAATATTCATTTAAATCTGATGGTAGTAAAATTGAGTCTTCTTTAAAATCTATCATATTCATCCTTTTTACTTTGATTGTATTTAAATTTTTGGTTACATTCTCAATTTCTTCAACACTCACAAACATAAATTTGTTTGGAATATGCTATTGGTGGTTTGGAAATAATTAATTTTAAGATATATATTAATCAAATGGTGAAGGTTTATTGAAGGTTAATATGATGAAAGTGGCCACACCTTTTAAGGAGGACACAAACACAATACTTCCCAACTCATGAAGGAGAGATCTTTCAGATTTATAACATTATTTGTTAGTATTCATGTAGTTAGTTGCACTTTTTCAACATTCAATTTGCATGCATTGGCGTTATTTAGTATTTATCTCAATCCTACAACTAAGTGTATTGTCTTGTAGACCCCTTGTTTTCCTATAAAGGTTTGTTATCCAAATTAATAATACAAAACCATTTTCTTTGAGTTATTTCATTTCTATGGTTCTTTCTCTTATTTCTATGTTTTAGATCACTTTAGGAAGTACAATTCATATATGAGAGACATAATTTATCATGCATCATCCCACTAAAATAAACCTCACATCATTTTCAAACCACTTTGTTAGAGACAAACAATTACACATGCTTAATAGATTATGTGTCTCAAACATTCCATATTGTGTGAAACACATTAGAGAAGATGATGTCTCTACCTATGGTAGACATTTGGGACATATGAATACCCTCCAACATATCTAGCACCACTTTCTTTGGCCAACTAAGGAAAATCAAGTTAGATCATTCACTTGTTAATTCTCTCTTTGCAAGAAGTGAAAGCCTACTAACTAAGAGAAAGGTATATACCAACCATTGTTAGTCCCTTTCAAACCTTGGGAGTCATTATCTATAATCTTTCTTAGTGGGCCACTTCTGACAGAATAGAACCATGATTTATTTTTGTAATTGTCTACTGGTGAAACACATTTAATTTTCACACAGGTTTGGTCTCATTTTGGCCTTCCTATTAGCATTTCTTTGGAATGTGACTTGTGCTTTCTCATCATCTTTGGGGAAACTCTTTGGCAATTATTGGGTTATCCATTGATTTTTTCTATGGCATTCCATCCTCATACACATGATTAGATCGAGTTAGTGAATCATATATTTGTATCTACACTCTATATTCAATATAATCAACATAAATAATGGGATGCATAGTTACATATACTTTAGCACATGTATAACATGGTTTTTAATTTCTCCATTGGTTATTCTCCATATGAACCATACTTCAAGTATCATCCTTTAGCTCCCTATGATTTGCTTGTAACACTTCCTCCTATTTTTTTTCAACATCAACAATGTGAACAACATAGAGCTTCAGTATTTCAGTAGAAAATGGCTCATATCCATTCACAGGTCACAACAACTCTAGAAACATCTCAAGCTAGTTATAAATCCATTTAGAACTACCATTCAATCCAAACATAGTTCTAGGTCAAAGATAAAATTTGGTTATACTTGGACAAGCATTGAGTAACACTTCAAAGGCAAACACCATCATAAGCTCAAGGCAATTATTTATGGCCCATATACCGTCCTACAAAAAATCAATGACAATGCTTACTTGTTGGATTTAGCTTCCCAATTGGGAATTAATGGTGTGATTAATATTAATCACTTAAAGTTATATGAACAATCCCTTCTCAAATAAGAGGTCCAAATCTCTCATCTAGTAGGATTTTTTTTAAACTCCTAGCTTCCTCTTATGGAAGACACAATGTTATATATTCACACTCATTCCACCCAAAGGTGACATCATATTTCTTATTTAGTAGGATGATATAGACAACTTCGAACTTGAGCCAAACGATTCCCTAAAATTTCATTTCAAACAAATTACCCTATTTAATTGAAAAAGTGGGGACATGTGACGTCCCAAAAAATAAAATATTTTTTGGAATTTAAATTTGCTGGAAATTTATTTCCGTTTTTAGTAAATTCTAATTTGGGGAATTTTTGCCATTTTTGGCAATTCTGAAATTCAAATTTGATATTTGTAATTAATTATTGTGACTATTGGGCAGAGATTTGTTTGGACTCAACTAACTATTTGACTATGACACTTGTATAAAAATGGAAGATTTATATTAATTGCAGGAGGACAAATGGAACAACCATGTTAAAATCAGTTGACCATGACACCATGAGTGGGGAACATGTTGGAACTACCTCTGGGATGATTATTACAAGTGGAAAATCAAATATTTGGCCATTGGCATCCCCTAAAAATTAGGGATTTAGAAAGCTGCGAAAATCCCCAAAGGAGGGAAAAAGACCTGGGAAAAAATTGTTAAATAGCATATGCGAGGAGGCAGGACACTGCCAAGTATGCTGAGAAAGAGTATAAGGACTTTCCTTGCTGTTATGAGAAATATGGTGTAAGTGTGAGGCAAGAGGATAACTGTTGGAATTGCAGGACATTGCTGAGGAGGAGTTTCCAAGTTTTCCCTCATGGGTTCATGGTTAGGCTAGGGGGTGAATCAGGCAAGTGGTTTTGGCTGCCCTATTCTACGGTTGGGAGGAACTTGGGTGTTCCCCTTGTCTTTACGTGAACTATTCTAGATATGTAAACCTTTCCTTCTCTGTGCGAATGATTGCATCTATTTGTTGTAATGCAACTGTATGAATGATCATATGTATTTGTTGTAATGTAACTATATGAATGATCATATCTATTGTTGTAATGTATTTAATTGTACTAAGTTGAGATAGATTTCATAGATGATATATGTTCATTGTATGAAGTTTTATCATCACGTATTAAATTCTGGGATTGCCCCTCTTGAATTAAAAACCTGAGACAGAGTTATCCATGTGCAAGTGAATTTGATAGTACAATATTCATCTATAGGCAAAAGTTATATTTTTGTAATTGCAATATCAGACAGATCTATCTATGAGTAACTGGATTGAGTAGGTCTATACATATATTCTTGTAGACTCATGTATATAGATATGCATATATTATTCTGGAAGGAAAAATGTAGAATCAAAACTTTACTATGACCATTTTATCCAATCTAAATAATCGCTATGGTAGATTTAAACCACTTTGGCAATAATTTTAAGGAAGGTGGAAATGAGATAAAATGATTTAGTATTATAGATCTAGCGTATATCGATCCAACAGATAGCATTTGAAAACAGGGCCTATCTTCAAGGCAATAACCCTGGTATTTAAAAATTTACGGCATAACGAGACCCAAGAAGAAATCGATTATCGATTATTTTATTTACCCTAATGAACAGGACAATCTTGTAGAAGAAATATCTAGAAAACGATATACTACAACCACCAGGACCAAATCCTCTTTTACCTTTGGGAAATTTTCCCCTTTCTTCCAAACCCGATAAGAGCCTGAGGGAATCGAATTTGAATGACCGCTTTTTAAATTGGGCAACTGAATGCTCCGTAAGTATAAGGGTCCGAAGACTTTTATTTAGGACCTTTACCGACAATTTAACTTAGACTTTTGATTTAGGGAATACACAGTAGAGGACAAAATGATGTGAAAAACAAAGGTCAATTGGGTTTTCGGCGATTACAAACACTGAACACAAAAAAAAAGGTTTCATGTGCCAAGTTATGATAATGATCATGGTTTCGGGGTTCGGGATGTCCGGGTTTACGAACACCTAATGATCAACACAATGAAACATGAAAGGAAAAATTGCGAAGTGTGAAGGGATTGCGGGCCCAACATTTTGGGGTTTCAGGGTTTGGGATGTCAGGGTTTATGAACACCTGTTATTCAACAAAATGAAACCCAAAAAGACGAATTGCGAAATGCGAAGGGACTGTGGGGCCTACATTTCGAGGTTTTGGGATTTCGGGGTTTACTAAAGCAAAGGAACTCTGTGATTCTGTAACAGTGAGTCCCGAATGCCAAAATGTCAACTTTGTATTTAATCCTCTTTTAAAATATGCCCAGTCTTTGTTTGAAGGATTTGTGTATCTGATATTATGCCTCTAATTGTGCTAAGACAAAATAATTTCCATGGATGATATCTGTGCTTTGTGAGAAGTTTATAATAAAATACTAAATGCTGGGAATGGTTCCTCCTAAAACAAAATGGTAGACCAAAACTATCTACTTATGAACTAAAAGAACAGATTCACCTATAGGAGCAGATTTAACTATGAAATCAAATTTCGGGATAGGATTATCTATGCATAGATGAGCTTGAAAGATACCAAACTATTTATAGGCACTGGTTTACTTCTATAATTGAAGTTCTAGCAAACCCATCTTTGAATAATTAAATTTGGAAGAGGCCTGTACACATAGTACTTACAGAATTATATATATATATATATATACACAGAAGGTATGAGGATACCAGTGCAGTTAGTACTATGTGCAGACTACATTAAAAGAAATTTAATAAATGAAATAAGAAATGTTGAAAAGGGCTTAACGGGGTTTTCCACAAAAGAAGGGAAAGCTGGGGAAAACCACATAAAGCATGCATCCTAATCTTTCAAAAAAAATATGATTTTGTTCTAGGAGATTAAATAAAATGCACGGATGAACGGTTGAGGCGTTGTCGCTCAGATCTATGGTCTACAAGATTTTCTGGACCCCCTCGACTATTCTACCTTTAATGGTGGGGGGG
>ML780892.1:1135104-1145941 GCA_009831015.1 Picea engelmannii | reverse complement strand
GGGGGGGGGGGGTCTGGAAAGTTGGTTAAACATTGTGCTCAGATATGCGTTCTAGCGGTAGGCACACTGATGGATGAATAATGGTGTTTTTCGAACCCCCTCGAACTTTCTTCTTTTAACTATGGGGGGGGTATGACATGGAATGGTCCTTTGGCGGGCCCCCTCCTCTAACGTGGAAACTCCGAATTAGCAAAATTCGAAGCACAAGATCAACAACTCGTGTTGCTTCACATCCAATGGTCACTACTCCTCCTAATATTATGAACACTAAAGGATGATCAATATTAACCTCCACACATATCTATGAGATCCAATGGTCCATGAGATTTCGGTACCTTTCCCCGACGAAATTTCACTATTCGTTCTTCTAAGGATATCTGGCCAAAATGATTTGGCGTTCTCCACCGGATCTTGACCCCTGTGAGACAATTTCAATCTCCACCTCCATTTGAACACTTTAGTGTGCTATCCATTTATCTCTCTGAACAACAAAGGTTCCTTCGACCTAAGTTTAGATATCACCTATATACATTTGAGTATGCTGGAGTGGTTTGAGAGTTAAGGGAAGTGATAGAATCCTGGAAGGAATTTACCCACAAAAGATTTTCTATTCGAAGTAGATTAGACTGGTGTAATAATATCCTTATGGACAGAAATGAATCATTCCTTCTCTTAAATTCTAATCTTAAACGAAATTGATTTATGTCAAAGAAAGTTTTTTTTTTTTTTTTGGTGAATTTGAAGTTCGTTACATATGGTATCAGAGCATGGTTACAACACTTGGCCTACTTGGGCTCATGCACGAGTCATATGAAAATATTATTGAAGTACTTTAAGGAATCATACCATTCCTTTGGGAAATGATAGCCAATCCTACAGGAGTGGGATTATGCTATAGGACACTAATCTTTAAACTAAAATAGAAATGTGAACGAGTGGAAAGGATCCGTAGCAGTAATAATTATTGCTTTGTTGAAGGGTTAAATCTAGTATAGGTGTATAACCCCTCGTAAATAGGGGAATGATTGTGGTGACCATTCCCTGGAAAAGGAGAGCATTCACCGCTCTCACGTTTCAAGTGGACTTAGAATCAAATTTTGTTTCTAGGTACAGGAATTGCTAGACATGGTTTTTCTAATCAAGCTGATAAATAGAGTTGTAGAATTATAGAGTGATTGAGTGAGAAATCACATCATCCTCCCTTGCTTTGTGGATAGAAAAAATAATATGCCAGAGTTCTTGTGGGAGGAGGATGATGGCCTCTGTCCCTGACTGTACTGAACAGAAAGAAAAAACTCTAGATATAATGGTCAAGACCGATCTTGACTTAAAGATACACTAGATTCTGAACTAGGATACTTGGTAAGTTGTCCAAATGGTATTAGACATTATTTCTAAAGATAATATAAAATGATTGATAAAATGTTGATATTGAATGTGGTAAAGGGAGTGTTGGGGCACTTCTAGAATCCCAATGGGTCAGATTGACATCCAGTGGTGGATGGGATCTATATACATATAATTGGAAGCTAGTTGGGTAATGTTCCAAGGAGGTTGGGGCAAGAATGTTTTCTTGCCAGCTTCTATGGTATAAAAAGGAAAGTGACCCTGGTTGGTTATTTCCATAAGAGAAGGAAACATCAGTATGAGTTATGACAACAAGATTTGTCATGTAAGTAACTTTAATCTCTAACTAAAGAACACTAAGGATAAAACTAAGCTAGTAAGATGAAATACTTAGTTGTGTGTGTATGCTTGAGTGCATGGATTTAATGCATTATGAATATTATTGATATGAATCCTGATAATAATACCAGTTAGGTATGAATGATATTAAATGCATAAGTAATGCACATGTATGATGTAAGAGTATAAGTATACTAAAATCCCAATATGATTTCCCTGATGAGTGAATTGTGAGGCAAGCACTGCACTTGCCAAGATTAAATGAGTACTATGGATGTATATCTAACTCCATTCCAGGGAGTCAAGAAAGTTCTGTTTCAAACAATAGCCTGAGAGGAATGTATTCCATTTCCTCGGGAAATACAAATATAATTAGAGGAAAGAGTAAACGAGCAAGGATGCTCTGTTGTCATTATAAGAGGAAAATGTCTATGCCTTTGAGGATCACATGAGAATGATTGTAACCAATCATGAGTTGACTGATTTTAAGATAAAGATGTATGTAGGCTATGAAATATACCTATGGAAGCTGCACATAGGCTTACGATTACGAGTATAGCTAAGAACATCGTGGATTTAAGTTAACAGAGACCCAAAACATGTGTGGATGAATAATCTGGAATGCATGTCAGAAATGTATGTCTATGTCCCTTAAAAAAAAATGATTATTGACAAGCTGAAGCTAATTCGAGCTTGAGGTCATCACAGATAGTGATAGATGTGCAATATGGAAGTTGCATGCTAAAGGAGTTCCCCATGAAGAGACTGTTATACAAAGATAATTAGCTATAAAGATAAGTTTGGCACTGTTAGAAAAACCCAATGCATACCAGATCCTGTATCAGACAGACAAGTTTTAGCGATGCAACTCAAGAAGTGTATTAGAAAGGGATGTCAAGTTTACACCATCCAAGTGACGAATCTTTTAGAAAATAAGATAAGCCAAGTTAGAAGACTTTGTTGTCCTACATGAATTCAGAGACATGTTTGTGGATGAAATATAAGAATTACCTCCTAGAAGGGAAATGGATTTTTCCATAGATGTACCACCCAAATCAACCCCTATCTCAAAAGCACCCTATCGAATGAGTCTACCAAACTAACAGAATTAAAAATACAAATTATAGGAATTGTTGACAAATAGTATATCAGACTGAGTGTCCTGCCATGGGGAGCACCAATCCTCTTTGTGAAAAAGAAATACGTTACTCTAAGACTATGTATCGACTATAGACAGATGAACAAAATGACTATTAAGAAAAAATACCCCTTACCAAGGATAAACGATTTGTTCGATCCAGTAGGTGGGGCCCGGATCTTTTCAGAGTTGGATTTATGATTCGGTTATCATCGAGTTACGATAAAAGACGAGGACATAAGCAAAACAACTTTTTATACAATATATGGACACTATGAGTTCGTAGTCATACCTTTCGGACTCACTAACGCACCAACCATGTTTATGTGCTTGATGAACAGTATCCTCAGTCCATACTTAGACAAGTTCGTAGTAGTATTTATCGATGATATTCTAGTATATTCAAAAATGGAGGAAGAACATGACAAACACTTAAGAATAGTTCTGCAAAGGTTGAGGAAATACAAGCTATACGCCAAATTTGGCAAGTGTGACTTCTATCAAAAAGAAATATAATATCTAGGACATGTAATTTCAGCAAAAGGCATTGTCGTAGACTCAGAAAAGATAAAATCCATTATGGAGTGGCCAGTACCTAAGGATGTGGTAGATATCTGGTCATTCATGGGAATCACTGAATATTATCACAGATTTATAGAAGGGTTTTCCAAGATAGCCTACCCTATCACGTCATTACAAAAGAAAGGGACCAAGTTTAGCTGGTCGCAAAAGTGTCAAGACAGTTTTAACAAGTTGAAAGAATTATTGACATCAGTGCCCATTTTCAAGGTAGCAAACCCAGATAAAGAATTCATAGTATGTGTTGATGCAAGTAAAGAGGGACTAGGTGGTGTTCTAACTCAGGAAGGGCACACAATTTTTTGCAAGTCCCAAAAATTAAAAGAACAAGAGCAAAATTATGTCACACATGGCTTAGAATTAGCAGCAATAATACATGCCTTAAAAATGTGGTGACACTATATAATGGGCAGAAAATTCCTACTGTTGATAGATAATAGCGGGGTGAAATATTTGTTTAACCAACCAGACCTTAATGCAAGAAAGGAAAGGTGGCTAGCCTTCCTGAGCGAATTTGACTTCAAAGTCAGAAATATCAAGGGTAAGGAAAATAAAGTGGCAGATGCTTTAAGAAGAAGAGTCCATGGATTATTTGAGATAAATATCAGCAGGGCAGAAAGTTATCTGGAACAAAGAATAAGGATGGTAGGTATTAATGACGGAAATTACACTAAGATAATGGAAAAATTTCAAAATAGTATCGCAAACTCAGATAAATAAGATATAAGTATCGACAAGAAGGGACTATTGATTTTTAAAAATAGACTTTACATACCAGATTCAGTAGAGTTAAAATTAATTGTTTTAGACAAAGTGCATAAAAACCCACATTTTGGCCATCCAGGTTACCAAAAAACAATAACAACACTCAGAAAACTATTTTACTGGCCGAATATGAAGGGAGAAACAATAGAGTACTTGGTTAGGTGCCAAGATTGTCAGCAGTTTAAGGTTGAACACTAGCATCCAACCGGCCTATTACAACCATCACCAGTACCAGAATGGAAATGGGAGACCATATTGCTGGACTTTATAACAGGTTTCCTAAAACTCAGAAACAGAATGATTCTATCATGGTTGTAATCGATAAACTTAGTAAATCTCCACACTTTATGTTGGAAGGTTTACAGTTGGGAATAAGTTTGTCATTGATGGAAAGAACAACGATGGAAAAGATCAGCGATGGAAAAGAACAATGATGGAAAGAACAGCGAAATCGCGAAGTGATGAAATCGTAAGGTGGACGAAATCGCGAAGTGGTGAAATCGCGAAGTGGAAAAATCGCGAGAAGATCTGGGTCATAGGATATGGGGTATCTACGAAGGTCCAATAGCCGTTAGATATGGTGAAGACGCAAGGTGGATAGGACAGTCGTGGACCATTAGATCAAGAGGACGTGTGGCAAAAGATCAGAGCACCATAAAGACTCCATTTCAGAGTTTCACAGGTCGGGAAATTCAAAGGAAAGAGGCTCGAATTCGTGATATGCGAAATCATGAAACTATCTTAGTCGTTAGATAGAGTTTGATTTGGACCTTTGATCCAACTCCATCTCAGAGTTTCGCTTATCACAACTTGGAGTGATGAGCACCTCTATCTAAGGAACAACAAAAAGTGAAATCATGATTTAATCATAGCCGTCAGATCAAGGTGTGATCTGGACCGTCGATCCAACTTCATTTCAAAGTATCGCCTATCGCAACCTGGAGTGATAAGAACCTCCATCGAAGAACTTGCAAGATGTGAAATCACGATTTAATTGCAGCTGTCAGATCAAGTTATGATCTAGACCGTCGATCCAAATCCATTTCAGAGTTTCATGGATCGCGACTTGGAGAGTCAAGATGCCTCATCTCTATAATCACGATATGCAAAATTGCAAAGTTAATCACAGCCATCAAATCAAAATTAGAACTGAACCATCGAATCATAGGACAAGTGGCAAGCAATTGGAATTTCGCTGACTTAGGGTCAATGGAGCTTGGTGTGGAAACTAATGACATATGAAGCGCCTTTTTGGCACAGCCTATGGTCACCGTCGGTGGTCACGAGAAGGGAAGGATTCAGTCTAGATAAGCTCCATTTTATGGTTTCAGAGATCACGACTTGGAGAGTCGAGATGCCTCATCTCCAAATTCACGAAACACAAAATCGTGAAAGTGCTTTATGAATAAGGCTACGGTGATAGCCCTTGGTCACATCGACAAGAGATGGAGGAAAGAGCTAGAGAAACCAAGCTCCTTTTCGGGGATCATGATTAGGAGTGTCGAGACACATGGTCACACGAATGTCGAATTGCCGAATGATGAAATGCTAAAATGAATGCAAGATCCCATGGAACCAATCCAACGGTGCAGGTGAATTTGAACATGAGCACGATCGAAGGGATAATATTGATCCTCATAGTGTAACTACTAGGAACCATTGATGGTTTCTACTAGAGGATGCAAAGAGACTTTTGTGTGATTTCTAGAGGAGCTGAAGAGTTACATGGAATCTGCCAGTGGAATGAAGACAATTCATGGAGGAAATTGATAGCTGGATGAGGGTTGGAGATTGTAACTAAAATAGTAAGGATGAGCTTGATTGTAACAGAGAAGACGAAGAGTCTCAATTGCGAGAGAGAAAAAATAATCTCTATATAACACCTGGTGATGATAGACACAGGGGTTGAACTGCCAAAGAAGCTGAAGAGTTGCGATGATGATCACGCAGAGAACTTGAGATGTAGAGGAATTTGGTGCAGAGTGAGCATGTAGAGGAATTGTGAATATTGCATTCACAAAGACAACAGAGACTATAAGAATGAGAAAAAAATAAGAGATAGGGGTTATCGCTGTGTAGGAGAATTCAGGGGTGTGCAAAGAGGCAGAGTGCAGGAGCATAAATGCACAGTTGAGGAATGGTGCATTGAAGGGATATGGCACATAGAGAATGAAAGGCAGAAGAACAAAAATTGCTAGGGGTGTGTAGAAGACACTGATGCAGATAGGGCAGAGTAGTGTAACATAACAACGACAAGGCTGGTAAGCCATTGAATAACTTTATATCGCTGTAATAAGTTTTAGTAACAAAGAATTTATAATTTAGGGTGGTTGGGAGGTGCTAGGGAGTACTGTTGTCCTCATAGGTTCAAGTGGGTGCTTGAACACAAGGAGTTGGTGCTTCCTTCTAGTTGGTGCTAGAGAAACCAGGGAGTTGGTGCTTCCTTCTAGTTGGTGCTAGAGAATCCAGGGAGTTGGTGCTTCCTTCTAGTGGGTGCTAGAGAAAATAGAGAGTTGGTGCTCTCAGCAAGTTTCATCTTGAAAAAACAGAGCTTGTAGCCTTACAATGAGTTGGTGCTCTTATGTATGATAATTTAAAGAATGTAGATAATACTTATCATATAAAGAAAGAGAGGTTTCTACCCTATATGGGTTTCCTCAGGAAATATCTGTCTCTGTGTTTCTCATATATGTGACTGATGTTGAATGTGCCTTTGTTTATTTCCCTGCATTATTGTGATCATCATTGAGTGACTTGTAAAGATTTCAAAAGAAGCATAATTGTTTAATCACGGTAACAACTGATTCACCCCCCCCCCCTCTCAGTTGTCCAACACTTTATTCCTGTAAAGTCTACTTTTAAAGCTATAAACATTGCTGAAATATTCATGAAAGAAATTTTTAGACTGCATGGTATTCCTAAAATGGTGATTTCAGATAGAAACGTAAAAATTCACATCCGTTTTTTGGAAGGAATTGTTTGCAGGGCTAAATACTAATTTGAATTTCAGTACAAGTTATAATCCACAAACAGATGGATGGACTGAAAGGACAAACCAAATCATAGAGGATATTCTCTGCATGTATGTAAGAACAAAATCAAACAAGTGGGAAGACTACCTACACTTGGAATAATTTGCATATAACAATGGGTACCAAACTTCGGCTAAGTTGAGCCCTTTCGAAAATACTGTACGAAAAAAAATGTACGACTCCAATTAGCTGGGATAACCTGGCTGACAGGCTCGTGGTTGGACCAGAGATGCTCCAAGAAATGGAGAACATGGTAAGAAAGGTACAAAAAAACTTCAAAGAAGCACAGGATAGACAGAAGAGCTATGCAGATCAAAAAAGAAGACACTTGGAATTTCAAGTGGGAGACCATGTTTACTTGAAGGTCAAAGCTTGAAAAATCTCATTGAATTTAGGGAACTGTGCCAAGATGGCACCCAGGTTTTGTGGGCCTTTCGAGATACTAGCTCGAATCGGACCCGTAGCATATCAACTTGCACTCCCAACTAATCTAAGAATTCATAATGTATTTCATGTTTCTTTGTTGAAAAAGTATATTCATGACCCTACTCATATGATTGATTGGAACTTGGTGTAGGTGGAACCTGAAGGTGAGTTCCAGGTGGAACCCCTGTGCATTATGGATCGGAGAGAAATAGCACTTCGGAACAGAGTCGTCGCTCGGGTAAAGGTGCAATGGAAGCACTTTAGTCCTGAGGAGGCCACTTGGGAATTGGAGGGAGATTTGTGGAAATCTCATCCAATCCTGTTCCAGGAAAGGAATGAACATTGAGGATAGTGTTTTACTGAAAGGGGAAAGGATGTGACATCCCCAAAAATAAAATATTTTTTGGAATTTAAATTTGCTGGAAATTTATTTCCGTTTTTAGTAAATTCAAATTTGGGGAATTTTTGCCATTTTTGGCAATTCTGAAATTCGAATTTGATATTTGTAATTAATTATTGTGATTGTTGGGTAGAGATTTGTTTGGACTCAACTAACTATTTGACTATGAAACTTGTATAAAAGGAGAATATTTATATTAATTACAGGAGAACAAATGGAACAACCATGTTGAAATCAGCTGACCATGATTCCATGAGTGGGGAACATGTTGGAACTACCTCTGAGATGATTATTACAAGTGGAAAATCATAGATTTGGCCATTGGAAACCCCTAAAAATTAGGGATTTAGAAAGCTGCGAAAATCCCCAAAGGAGGGAAAAAGACCTTGGCAAAAATTGTTAAATAGCATATGCGAGGAGACAGGACGTTGCCAGGTATGCTGAGAAAGACTCTACGGACTTTCCTTATTGTTATGAGAACTATGCAGTAAGTGTGAGGCAAGAGGATAACTGCTAGAATTGCAGGACATTGTTGAGGAGGAGTTTCCAAGTTCGCCCTCATGGGTTTATGGTTAGGCTAGGGGGTGAATTGTGCAAGTGGTTTTGGCTGCCCTATTCTATAGTTGGGAGGAACGTGGGTGTTCCATTTTTCTTTTCATGAACTATTCCATATATGTAGACCTTTCCTTCTCTATGTGAATGATTGCATCTATTTGCTGTAATGTAACTGTATGAATGATCATATCTATTTGTTGTAATGTAACTGTATGAATGATCATATCTATTGCCGTAATGTATCTAACTATGCTAAGTTGAGATGGATTTCATAGATGATATATGTTCATTGTATGATTTTTTATCATCAAGTATTAAATTCTGGGATTGACCCTCTCGAATTAAAAACCAGAGATAGAGTTATCCATGTGCAAGTGAATTTGATAGTACAATTCATCTACAGGAAAAAGTTATATTTTTGTAATCGCAATATTAGACAAATCTATCTATGAGTAATTGGGTTGAGTAGGTCTGTACATATATTCTTGTAGACTCATGTATATATATATATATATGTGCATATATTATTCTGGAAGGAAAAACATAGAATCAGAACTTTACTTGAACCATTTTATCCAATCTAAATAATCGCTATGGCAGATTTAAACCACTTTGGCAATAATTTTAAGGAAGGCCAAAATGAGATAAAGTGATTTAGTATTATAGATATAGCTTATGTCGATCCAACATATAGCGTTTGAAAACATGGCCTATATTCAAGGCAATAACCCTGGTATTTAAAATTATAGGGCATAACGAGACCCAAGCAGAAATCGGTTATTGATTATTTTATTTACCCTAACGAACAGGACAATCCTGTAGAAGAAATTTCTGGAAAAAGATATACTACAACCACCGGGACCAAATCCCCTTTTATCTTTGGGAAATTTTCCCCTTTGTTCCAAACCCGATAAGAGCCTAAGAGAATTGAATTTGAATGACCCCTTTTTAAATTGGGCAACTGAATGCTCCGTAAGTATAAGGGTCCGGAGACTTTTATTCAGGACCTTTACCAATGATTTATCTTAGACTTTTGATTTAGGGCATAAACAATAGAGGAAAAAATGATGTGAAAAATAGAGGTCAATTGGGTTTTCGGCGATTACAAATGCCGAACACAAAAAAAAAGGTTTCATGCGCCAAGTTATGATAATGATCGGGGTTTCGGGGTTCAGGATGTCGGTGTTTATGAACACCTGATGATCAACAAAATGAAACATGAAAGGTCAAATTGCGAAGTGCGAAGGGACTGTGGGCCCAACATTTTGGGGTTTCAGGGTTCGGGATTTCGGGGTTTACGAACACCTGACGTTCAACAAAATGAAACCCGAAAAGACGAATTGTGAAATGTGAAGGGACTGTGGGCCCAACATTTTAGGGTTCAGGATGTCGGGGTTTACGAACACCTGTCGTTCAAACAAAATGATACGCGAAATGTCGAATTTCAAAATGCGAAGCGACTATGGGCCCTACATTTCGGGGTTTCGGGATTTCAGGGTTTAGTAAAGCAAAGGAACTCCATAATTCTGTAACAGTGAGTCCCGAATGTCGAAATGTCAACTTTGTATTTAATCCTCTTTTAAAATATGCTCAGTCTTTGTTTGAAGAATTCTTGTATCTGATATTATGCCTCTAATTGTGATAAGACAAAATAATTTCCATGGATGACATCTGTACGTTGTGAGAAGTTTATAATCAAAGACTAAATCCGGGGAATGGTTCCTCCTGAAACAAAACGCTAGACCAAAACTATCTACATATGAACTTAAAGAACAGATCCACCTACAGGAGCAGATTTAACTCTGAAATCAAATTTCGGGATATGATTGTCTATGTATAAATGAGCTTGAAAGACACCGAACTATTTATAGGCACTGGTTTACTTCTGCAATTGAATTTCTAGCAGACCTATCTTTGAATAATTTAATTTGGAAGAGGCATGTACACATACTACTTACATAATTATATATATACAGAAGGTATGCAGATACCAGTGCAGTTAGTACTGCGTGCAGACTACATTAAAATAAATTTAATAAATGAAATAAGAAATGTCGAAAAGGGCTTAATGGGGTTTTCCACAAAAGCAGGGAAAGGTGGGCAGAACCACATAAAGAACTTGTCCTAAGATTTCAAAGAAAATATGATTTTGTGCTAGGATATTAAGTAAAATGCATAGATGAACGGATGAGGCACTGGCGCTCAGATATACGGTCTACAAGCTTTTCCGCCTCCCCCCGATTTTTCTACCTTTAA
>ML780892.1:1106338-1126595 GCA_009831015.1 Picea engelmannii | reverse complement strand
ATTCCAATATATTGTGATAATACAAGTGCCATCAGTATCTCAAAAAACCTGGTGATGCACTCCAAGACTAATCACATTCCAATCAAGTATCACTTTCTATGGGAACAGGTTGCAGAAAAGAACATCAGAGTTGAGTATGTGGGCACAAATGAACAAGTGGTAGACATATTTACAAAACCACTTCCATGGGAATCCTTTGAATATCTTCGCCAAAGACTTGGAGTTATTTCTACTCCAAAAATGAATGCATTTTGAATGCTTATCTTATATGTCTTAGATGTACACGAGGAAGCACCATAAGAGGATAGTTTGTCAGGGGGAGTAGTCCCAGATGGAAAGATACCTTTGCCATTGATGACAAAGGGGGAGAGATTTATCAGATGCAGAGGATAGAGGCATGGTTTCAGGGGGAGCATGAGTGATATGATTTCAGTGTTGCATCAGAGTGTTGCCATCAATGCCAAAGGGGGAGATTGTTGATTAAGGTTGGTTGTCATTGATGTCAACCCTTGAAGAAAGACCCGTAGCACAAAGTTTTGGGTAATGGACCCAATAGTGTTTGATTTCAATATGACTCATTACAATTTTTTCATGGTTGATAAGAAGTAAATATGGATGAACTCCAAAGTGGTCCCCTTATGGTGAAAGCCCTCATGGGAAGACACTTTGTGGAGTAAGAGAACCCATGCTTAATTGTGGAATAATGAGATGAAGGAAAGTGAATTTGTCAGGGAAAATATCCTAGATGGATAGTTCTTTTCATGCCATTTTTGGTGGCATGTAGAACGCCACATAACTCCTCATGGTTTGAGAGTTATGGCCTTACAAAGTTGGAGGACCCTCATATGTCATCTAGAAGCCCCAAAAGGTCAAAGTAGTCAAAGTGGTTTAAGAGAATTTAAAAGGTAAATAATAAAGTGAAGTGATGAGTGTGTTATAATTCAAAGTGAATACAAAAAAAAATATTTCAATAATAATTTTAATGGATAAATTAGAAGTGGACCCAACCCTAAAATAAGGAAAGTGGGGCCAAGTGACCTAGAAGATGTTTTTAAGGAAGCTACGTGGAGAGTATAAATAAGAGACAAGGCTCTCTCATTTGAATCACACTTGAGAATATTGAATATCTATAGGTGTATGAGGTTTAAAAATGATATATAAGCCGCAATTCTAAGGAAAGTGAATAAAAGAAGGCCGAAATGCAAGGAAGGATAAATTCTTTTGATGGTTCTTTCTAAGGTATGTTATTTTCAGGTCATCTCACCATCTTCACTATAAATTTGTTTCTATAATTATTCAGATCCTAAAATTTATATGAAAGTGAGAAAACATATCCAAGTATCCATGGTTAAAAATTCATCTTTTGGGTCGTTGTATTTTGGGAGTTACACTCTGTGGAAAATAGGGTTTGTGGCCAGTCCTGAACCTAGTCAAAATCAGGTGTTACGGGTAAAAACGTCATAACTTCTTCATAACAGATCCAAATTCAATGAGACAAATTGTGTTGGTTAGGTGAAAGTTTTTAGTATTCTTTATAACAGTTTCAGATAATTTCATCAAATATTTTGTGCGGGGTACGTTCTACAAGGCCTCTCTCTAGAATAAGCCAGAATTCAGCAAGGTATGCCATTTTTGCTATAACTCCTTTTTTGAGAGGTTCCAAGTAGTGCCACTTGGTGGAATTGTATAAAAAACACTGAATAACATTTTTTATCAGTTTCATATCTTTATACATTATAGGTGCAAAGTTATTATTACTTCAAGTTAGGGTTGTTGACTAATCCAAAACTAGGCATGTGAGACTAAAGAAAAGTTTGATGAAAATGGTAGTCTCTTGTTTTTAAAGTTAAGGAAGGTTTGCAAGAATGTGATCATATACACTAGGTCTATTACAAAGCTACAAATCAGATTTGGATAATGAAATTGATGAGGGATTTTGGTTGAGGTACATGTTGAGTACATGGTTGAGACAAGTAGTTGATGAGTTGGCGCACATACATGAGGTGTATAGTTGATGATGTTGGTACACATTGATGAGTTATAGTTGATGAGTAGTTGACACATGATTGGTACATACTTGGCACATGTTTGGATGCACTTGTTTATGGTACAGGTTGATTACAGGTTGGTGCATGATTGATGCACTTGTTTATGGTACAGGTTGATTACAGGTTGGTGCATGGTTGATGCATGGTTTAGACTTATTTGTACAGGTTTACAGCGGTATATCTCACATTGATAGTGTGACAGTGGTTCCATCATTCTACTTCTACTTTAGGGTGGCAGGACAGGGCAAGGACAGGTGGTTGTAGCCACCTTCCGGTTGTAGCCGGAGAACATTGGGGGTTGTAGCCTCCTTTTGGTTGTAGCCATAGATTTGGGGAGTTGGAGCTTCCCTCGGGTTGTAGCCTGAGAAACTAGGGGGTTGGAGCCCCCTTCCAGTTGTAGCGGGAGAACAAAGGAAGTTGGTGCTTCCAATGAATGTAATTTTTCAAGACATATAAGAAAAAGCATTCTGTGGTTTTCTCCCGATTTGGGTTTCCACGTAAAACACTGGTGTACTGTGTATGTGTGTGATTGTTTATTTATTACTACTCATTATTGGATAATAATTCTACATTGATATGACATTTGAAGAAAAAGGATTATAATTACGTTATTACTGATTCACCCCCCCCTGTCAGTAATCCAACAAAATGTACTAATTCATAATTATATGAAATTAAGAACACAATAAACTATGCTTGATTTTTCCAAATTACATGAATTTCAAATATAATTTTTCATTCATTTAGTACTCCAAACCTAATTCAAATTTTAAATTGCATGAAAAACTCTTAATTCTTCTAAGACAATTCTAGATATATTCCATTTAAAATTAAATAGAGTAATTCACGTGACTTATTTGGGACAAATCCTAATATTCCATCTCAACTATGGTGTGGAGATGTTAGAATCAAGAGCTCAAGGTCAAGGCTAAGTTAAACATCAAGTGCAATTTGACGAGTAAAGTTTACGGAGGTATACATACCCTACCCCTTCTAGATTTGAACATGTGACCTCCTAGGAGGAAACACATGTTCTTAACCATTAGGCCCACTCATGCTGGCCCACTCATGTTGTATTTTAGGTATAAATATTACGATTGATTTGACTGGTAAAATTTTATAATTTTTTTAAAACTTAACTAAACTTTTTTAGTTTTATTAAAAAAGAAATTATAAAATATATGTTATATGTATTGTCTATTTATTTTCTATCTTATTTGTAATTGTAAAGTTTACAAATGGTCCCAGAAAAAGATGACTCCACACAATACATAAAATGTAAGCTAGTTACATCAAATCATTGTTCAATGCTTTTTCATTTTGTTGAGATCCAAGTGTAGGTTGAATTGGATATTTTATTCATGTACTTCATCAACTTGTTGAATAGTGATATCTTCTATATATTTTTCTTTCTTTAAACCAATGAGGTTACAAGGTCAATCTATAAGAGATTGAGTACTATGAGAGAAACCCATAATTATGTTATAATGCATGTCCAAATATTCATCTAATTTCTCTAACCTTTGAGTCATGGATTCAATTCTCATTTCTAGTGTTAAATTTTTGGTCGATTCTTGACCAATTCTACTTATAGTTGATTACCAATGCTTTTCTCTAAGTGATAAATTTCATGTTGGAGGGAAGCCATCTCAGTGGAAAGAGACATTAGTATCTTTACCAAGTGTGGAACACCCTAATACATGCACTTTCCAAGACAAATGCTCTCAACCATTATCACACCAACTTGAACATATAGTGACGCACATAATGTACAACACCGTCTGACCACTAATGAGGGGTAGCACCCTGAAACAAGCATGAGTTATACGATGTATTATTCAAAAGGAGACCTGAAAGGGTACGTGCATTCGATGGATAAAGAAGTCGTAACTTAAGATTTTCTTATTAGGCCATTTGCAGTGACACACATAATGTATGGCATTGTCTGGACACTAATGAGGGGTAGTGTTGCAAAACATGCATGATTTCTATGATGTATTATTCAAAATGGGACCCGAAACTGTACCTGCAATGGGTGTCTACAACAACTGTATCTTAACATGTTTTTCTTAGGCCTTTTGTAGTGACCAAAAGAACGTACAACATTGTCTAACAAATAATGAGGGGTAGCATCCCGTAATAGGTATGAGTTCTACGATGTATTATTCAAAAGGGGACCCGAAAGGGTACCTGAACTGGGTCAGTGTAACAACCATAACTTAAGATGTTTTTCTTAGGCCCTTTGCAGTGACACACAAAACATACAATACTATCTGGCCATTGATGAGGAGTAGTGCCCCGAAACAGGCGTGATTTATACTATGTATTATTCAAAAGGGGACTCGCAATGGTACCTACACTAGGTAGATACAAAAATTGTAACTTAATATGTTTTTCATTGATCCTTTACCGTGACAAAAAAAATGTATAACATTGTTTATCCATTGATGAGGGGTAGCATCTTGAAACAGGTGTGATTTTTGCGATGTATTATTCAAAAGGGGACCTGAAAGGGTACATTCATTGGGTGGCTACAACAACAGTAACTTAAGATTTTTTTCTTAGGCCCTTTTCAATGACATACAAAACATACAACACTATTTGGACACTGATCAGTGGTAGCACCCCAAAACAGGCGTGCGTTTTGCAATGTATTATTAAAAAGGGTACCCAAAAGGGTACCTACAATGGGTGACTACATCGATTGTAACTTAATATTTTTTTCTTGGGACCTTTGCAGTGACACACATAACATACAACACTATCTAGCCACTAATGATGGGTAGCATGCCGAAACAGACGTAAGTTCTGCAATGTATTATTCAAAAGGGGACGTGAAAGGGTACCTTCACTGGGTGGCTACAACAATCACAACTTAAGATGCTTTCCTTAGGCCCTTTAGAGTGACACACAAAATGTATAGCACTATCTTACCATTGATGAGGGGTAGCACCCCAAAATAGGCATTAGGGTTCTTGCACTGGGTGGCCACAACAGTCATAACTTAATATTTTTTTCTTAATCCCTTTGCACTGACACAAAAAATATACAACATTGTATGGCACAGATAAGTGGTAGTGCCTCAAAACACACATGAGTTTTTAAATGTATTATTCAAAAGCGGACTCGAAAAGGTACATGCACTGGGTGACTACAATAGTCGTAACTTAAGATGTTTTTCTTAGGCCCTATGTGATTACACATAGAGCGTAGAACATTGTTTGGGCATTGATGAGGGGTAGAGGCCCAAAACAAACTTGATTTCTGCGACATATTGTTCGAAGTGTGGAATAAGTCATTTAATTCTTGCAATAATTTTGAAGAGGGAAATATATTGTTAATATCTTATCTTTTTAATTGCAATAATTTAAAAAATGGAAGACTAATGTTCATAACTCATCTTTCTAACCTTTTTTATGATAAGTCAAAAATCACTATCAATCAAAATATTCTTAATTTTTAAAGCACAGAGCATGATCAATCCTCTATATAGAGTGAAAACCTTTACTTGGTAATTTTTCACCATCCCAATCTCTATCGATAGTCTAATTCTAAAATTCCTTTAAAATTATAAATAATCCACACCTACCACTCTTATCTTAAATTCCTCTTTATGTAGCTACTACCTTTTAATTTACTAATAGGAAAATCTCATCTTTCAAGTTTAGGAAAATTTAAGATATTTGTTTAAATTAATATTTATATGGATAATGAAAAGTTTTTCCATCCATCAATCAATTATGAACTTAATTTGAGGAAAAAATTAAAATAATTATAAAATATAATATTTTTTACCTCTGAAAAATGTGTAATTTTATTTCATAAAAGAAATAAAATTACATTATGAAGCTACATGATAGAATCCATTGTGATGTACCTTACAATTAGACAGCATGATATGAACAAAAGGAATCCCAAAAAGAGGAATTCTAAAAATACAAAAGTGTCGCTTGATATAGAAGAGAAAAATGGTGCATACCCCACCTTCTCCCCTCAGGATACTCGACCTCCTGGTCTAAGATCATTCAATATCTTGAGTCATATCGACTCTGTGGATCCCTGGTGGAACCCACTTCAATTTTCCCAGGTCCCTCTTTCTCCAAAGTTCAGGTTCTATCAGACCCATGGCTCTTTCTTGGCCCCTTTGAAGACATTTAACAATGATGCTAGCTCTCTATGTTAGGCCCCTTCTCTCATGTGACCTTGAGCTGTGTCCTAGGGATAAAACCTGAAAGGCACTTCAGACTTCAAGTTTTGGCCTTTTCACAACATCCAACTACTATTTCCACAAAATCCCAATCGGCAAACACAACTAGTGCGAGGATCAATGGTCCCCATCATTTCCTTAGATTAACAACTATGATCTATTTCGAACTTTGGACTTCGAGAGACTTTCCACTCTGCTCTTTGTTTTTCTTCCAGAGCACCACTTATCTGAAATATGTGGATCTCCTCCATGTTTCCTACTTGATCCGACGGTTCATATTCACTCTTCTCTTCGTGACTTCACGAAAATTTCCCTTTGCTCTAAGAAAATCTTCTAGAACTCTATCTTCTAGATCCTCTGATCTTTTGCTACCTGTCTTCTCCTGGCGATGGATGGCTCTACTTGGATTCATAAATTTGACACTTTGATTCCCCTTTCTACCATCAATGTCTAGACTCTAATCTAACAATCCATGTTTCTCCTCCTACAACTAATCTGTCAGCTACTGTGGCTCCTCCACTTAAGATCTGGATTTATCCCGATATTGAGAAAATTTCCCAGGTATCAAAGGTTGAGGCCTTCGATATTCTTCCTACAAACTCGACTGTTGGGCTTGGGTAGTGATTTCCCTCTTAAGATTGTAAGGAGAAATTTATTTACCTCTGACGCACTCCTAGCAATTGGTTGAGCCTTCAGACGTCTTCTTGCAACACTTATCTAAGTGTTTTCCTAGTGCACTCCTTGTGCAGGTCTTACCTCTAAATTCATAAATTCTTTAGGTTTACCAAGGTAAATCCTACATCCACTTGATGCACACTTACATATATTCCTCCCCTTAGAGTGTTCATTAACTCTAGGATTTCCCTCACTGTCCCCAACACTCCAAAACTTGTTAATTCTGTGAACACCTTGCACCTTCTTGATTCCCTCCCGACAGAGCTCGACAAAACCTTCAACAATTCTCAGTTGCGTTAATCCCACACAGAATATCTGCTAAGGTATTCAAAAACCTTGAGGCTCCCCTATGAGTAAGTGAATTATCCTGGTGTGCCCTCTTGACACATTCTTCTCTGAATCGGAAGAGTTCGTACACATGCTCCTCATGTTGGATCATATAATTTCAACACTTTGTCATGCACTCCTTTCACTTCCCTAAAGAACCTTGAAATAATCCAATAAACTCATAGATAGAGGATTCTATCTATATCCCTATAGATGAAATATAACTCATACATCTACAACATATATTCATAAATCTACAACATATATTCATAAACATGCAAATAACATTCATTAAATACAGGGAAACATACACCTAATCATATGTAAGAAAAATTGCTCTTTGTGTATTAATATGAATGTTTGATTACAATATGTGCAAGCTCGGACTTAAACATAGTCTCGGCTCTTCACTCCTTGGGTTACAATGATTTTTTTTTTTTCAAACCTCAACAGCCTCTTCTGGGCATATGATACAAACATTTATAAAAGAGGGGCTCGAGGAGATTTCCCTCCAAGCTATGCTACTGGTGTCTAATCACCATTCAAAATGTGTATCTGATGAGGTAGATTAAAATGAGTGGAAATATAGCCTGAATCAGATCTAGATCCTTCCTAACATAAGGTGACCTCATATACAGCCTGTCCGAAGGCATAACTTGGCTCTTCCATCCTGATAGCATTCAATTTCCTTAATTAATTTTAAATTTTGAGGAAACATGAGAGGGATGGAACCTCTCCCCTTCCTAGAATGCGCACCAATGTGATAGACAATTGGTGTGTGTTGAGGTGGAGTGATGCTCCTGCATCATACTCCACTTCTATGAAAAATTCATGAGCTCCTGCTCATGAGATTTAGAGCTCTGTTGAAATCCTCCTATATCTCAAACTTTCTCCTTGAGCTTTCCTTCTGCTCCTCTTATTTGTCATTGTTATTGTTGTTGCTTAACCGCTACATATGTAGGTCCTCCTCTATTCATCTTCTCTCTGCTGACATCTTCTTTCGCTGAATTCATCTTCAACTCCCTTGTTTCCTCTATCACTTCTTCCAGTTATTATGTTGGATAGATTCCCTTATGCAATATTCTCATCTACAACTCCTCATGTTGATCGATGAGTAGAACAACTTGGTCAACCATGCTACCTTCATCTCATGTGATGCTGACTGGCCACTCTACTACAGATTCCAACTCTACAAAATCCTTACTGAGTTGTTGTTCAACTATCTCCTCTGACAAATTATCTTCTGGAAGCTCGACTTGTACTTGTTCCATTCCAGCTTCCTCCAGATGCTTCTCATGATGGCACGTTTCCTTTGTGTTGGATATTTCCAGCCAACCATCTTTTGGTTCTGGATTGTCTAACCAATCGTCCAACATATTCAACTATGTCTCCCACTGAGTGAGAAATTCAACTGTGTGCTTATCTTATACTGAAGTTAGGGTAGACTTCAACATCTTCTCCTTCTCCTCTATGACAGTTTCAACTTGTTGTCCTTCTGTTGTTTCATTTGCAACACATATTCCAACCTCTCCTTGGTTGTTTAGAAGGAATATTTTGATTCCTCCAATGACCAAAACGCTCCTCTGATACTCCTCCTTTGTGACAAAAGTATCTAAATTCTCATCATATTTATTCACATGGCTTGCAAATCCACATGAATCTTCATATGGATGAGGGATTTATTCCTCCTCTTTTCCATCTATCAACAACCCTTGTTGACATGAACTCTCAGCTGAGTTCATCTCTTCTCCCTTGCCCACCTAGAAAATTTGGATGTCTCCTCTTCCCTCTTGGAAGTTTATGAGATCGATTGGCCCCTTCTCATTGCCCACTAGGAAACCTATGAGACCTATGCTAGATCTCTTTCCCTCATCAATGAGGTTCTCAACATGCCTCAACCACCCTTTTAACCCTTGTTTCTACCTTTTGGCCAACAAATTTTGAACAGGCCAATTGGATTTCCTTTTCAAAGGAAATTCATACCTCGAGCGTACTTTTCCTCATATTTCATCTCCAATGCTAGATTCTCCATCTCTACTGGGATTTCACTGACCTCCTTTTCCATTTCCACTTTGTTCTTCGACGGCCAGTCTTCTCTTCGACCGCACTTATGGTCTTCAATAGCCATCTTTCTTCACCTTCATCCAACCTGGATTTCTACCATCTGTTGCACACCATTAAATAGTCTCTATAGAGCATTACATTCTGTCTCCCTTCACCTGCTATCTACAGGAGAATTCAAGCTCTGACCCTAATTGACATAGTCAGACTGCCTCCTCTACCTAAAAAAAAATTTAGGATCTAATACCACTCTAGCACATACCCCCCTTTCTCCCCTTAAGGATGCTCGATCTCCTAGTCCCTCTTTGGGTCCCTACTGGAATCCACTTCAATTTTCACAGTTCCCTCTTTCTCCAAAATGTAGGTTCTATCAGAATCACAGCTCTTTCTTGGCTGCTTTGAAGAAATGTAACAATGGTGCTAGATCTCTGTGTTAGGCCCCTTATCCCATGTGACCTCGGGTTGTGTCTTGGGGATAAACCCTGAAAGTTGCTTCAGACTTTTTGTTTTGTCCTTTTCACAACAACCAACTCCTATGTCCTAGAACTTTGAATCAACAAACACAACTGGTGCGAGGATCGACGGTCCCCGTCACTTATTTATATTAATGGTTGTGATCTATTTCAGACTATGGACTTCAAGAGACTTTCCGCTTTGCTCTCCTTTTTTCTTCTGGAGAACCACTTCTCCAAAATACATGGATCTCCTATATGTGTCCTTTTGGATCTGACGGTCCAGATTCACTGCGCTCTTTGCGACTTCATGAAGATTTCCCTTTTCTCTACGTAACTCTTATAGAATTGTATTTCTCGGGTCTTCTGATATTTTTCCACCTTTCTTCTCCTAACGATGAACAACTCTAGTTGAATTCGAAACTTCGACACTTCGATGCCTCGTTCTCCCGTCAATGTCTAGACTGTTATCTAATGGTCCAGGTTTCTCCTCCTGCAGCTGATCTGTGGATGTTGTGGCTCCTCCACTTAAGCACTGGCTTTCTCCCGATATTGAGCAAATCACCTAAGTATCAAAGGATACAACCTTTGATATTCTTCCTGCGAACCTGATTGATGGGTCTTTGCAGTGATTTCCCTCCTGACCTTGTAAGGATAAATTGATTTACCTCTAACGCACTCTTTGTGCTTGGTTGAGCCTTCAAATGGATTCTCACAACAATTATCTAAGTGTTGGTCTAGTGCACTCCTTGCACAGGTCTTACTTCTGAATTCCTGAATCCTTCATGTTTACCAAGGTAACTCCTACATTTTCTTGATGCACACTTGTAGATCTTCCTCCCCTGAGAGTGTTCAGTAACTATGGGGTTCCCCTCATTGTCCCCAACACTCCATAACATGTTGGTTTTGTGCACACCTTGCACCTGCTGCATTACTCCTGCGCAGACTTTCCTCCAATGTATTCAAACAACCTTGAGGCTCCCCTCTGAGTAAGTGAATAATCCCGGTGAGCCCTCCTGGCACGTTCTTCTCTTACTCGAAAGAGTTAAGACACGCGCTCCTCTCTTTGGCTCACAAAATGCCAACACTCTTTCATGCACTCCTTGCACTTAGCCTAAAAAACCCATAAATAATCGATAAAACTTGCATATAGAGGATTCTATCTCTATCCCTGCAAATGAAATCTAACTCATACATCTACAACATACATTCATAAACATGTGGATAACATTCATTAAGTACAATGAAACATACACAGAATCATATGCAATAAAAATTGCTCTCTATGTATTAATACAAATGTTTGTTTACAATATGTCCAGGCTCAGACTACAACAGAGTCTCGGCGCTTCTTTCCTTGGATTACAATGATTTTTTTTTTCAAACCTGAACAACCTCTTCTGGGCATATGATACAAACATTTATAAAAGAGGGGCTTGACGAGATTTTCCTCCAAGCTACGCTAGTGGTGTCTAAGCACCATTCAACATGACTATCTAATGAGGTAGATTACAATGAGTCGAATTCTAGCCCGAATAAGATCTAGATCCTTCCTACCATCATCCACTTAAGGTGAACTCATCTACAGCCTGTGTGAAGGCATGACTTGGCTCTTTCAACCTGACAATGTTCAATTTCCTTAATTACTTTTAATTTTGGAGGCAAAATGAGAGGGTTTGCGCCTCTCCCCTTCCTTGAATGTGCACCAACGTGCTAGACAGTTGGCGTGTGCTGAGGTGGAGTGATGCTCCTACATCAAGAAATCACATCAAAAATACCTCATCCACATGTTCGAAAACATGACTATAGAAAGAACCGCCACCATAACATAAAACTATCCATAAAAAGATCAAACTGGAAATTAAAGATTGTGATGATCGTCAAATAATAAAAATATTTCTCTCCCCATAAACAATTTATAAAATATAATATATAATATAGAATAAAGAACCAAATAATAAAAATGATATTTTAAATCTATTTTTTTAAATTTTTATCGAATCATAAAATATTACCAAATTAAAATAATTATAAAATATAATATAGAATGACCAATCAAATAACAAAAATGATGTTTTAAATATTTTTTCTTTAATTTTTGCTAAATCATAAAATATTATTATCACATCTTAATGTTTTGCATAATAATTTAATATAGATTGTCAATATTTCGTGGGTTAAACCTCCCAATTTTTATTATTGAAAATATTTACATAGAAAACTATACTTAAAAGAATATTTGTAGTTAATAATTAGTTTTAAAATAGGAATTAGAGTGATATTCATAAATATTATCTAAAATTTTAGTTTTATTTATATTTTGTATATTAGATCTCATTTTCAAAATATTTATCACACTACCAACATTCCTAACATCTTAACTCAAAAAAAGTATGGTGATCTTGGAAAGCTTCTCTTAATGCTTTTCGAGCACATAAACAAAATTCTAAAGAATCACAAGTAATCACTTAACCCCTTAAGGTCTCAGACCAATTCAGTCTTAGTGGACATTAATCATCATCATCATATCTATATAATTAATATTTTAATTTTAAAACATTTTCTATAATTTCTTAAATTATCAAAAGTAAAATGATTTAAAAACAATTTTTTTAAACAAAATTGAAAATAAATAAAAATTTAAAATAAATTAAATAATTTATTACATATCATTTTCGCGATTAATTGCATAGTGTAAGTCATTAATATATGACCCATATCCATGAGTATTAGTCACAACTAATACTCATGGATATGGGTCATAGATTAATGACTTACATTACACAGTTAATCCCGAAAATGATATCTAATATGTTGCACTTCAGAAGCCCCTCTATGCTTAAATAATAAGAGTGAAGGGAGTTCTAACTGGATAGTTCATAAGGAACAATACTTGCTAAGGTTTTGCAAATGGGGTAGCAAGCTAAGTGGGCTTGATTGTGGGGAAAAATCCACAGTTATGCGTGCTTTAGCCAGAGGCGTCTTAGGATAGGTGACCACCTGGGAAGTCCTGGTTACTGGGTGCAAGCCCTAGAAGTGATGATTGATGCTATGTGATTCATTTCACTGGTTTCAATCCCATTTCTTCACCCTTGTGAGCATCACCCAATGCAATGAGTGCTAAGTGGACTATTCAAATCATGAGAATTATTGGTCAGTTGCAACTAATACTCATGGATATGGGTCATAGATTAATGACTTACACTACGCAATCAATCCTGAAAATGATATCTTATATGTTGCACTGCGGAAGCCCCTCTATGGTTAAATAATTTATTATTTTTTAAAATTTTAATACATCAAATTTAATCAATTTAATTTTAATTAGAATTCTTTGGATGGGGTGTTAGTGCATGACAAGTGTCACGATGATCGAAATGGTGACTGCCAATGCGGAAAAAACTATGTGACTGGTGCATGCCCCTCCCTACCTCCCACATCATGAACTTAAATCTAATTCATTGCTATGAGAGCACCATTAATCCTAGTGATGTTTTCTCTGGCCTCCCAATCATTCTATGGATCAACCATTACTCTGGTCACCTCTGCGTGTGTGCATCCTCCCCTCTTAGTGGTATTCATACCATAAATCTCACCAACGTCTTCTCCATATATATTCTATTTTTCCAAAGCCATCCTACAGTCTACATCCTCCTATGGTGTTCATCAACCATCCTCACCATTTCCTTATGCATGCTTACCTTTTCTCTGCTCCAGCCATGATGAGATTGCGTCGGATGTACAAACTCAATTTAGCTTGGAAAAAAAATTGGTCTCTCTTGGCAATTTGACCACCCCCTGCCCCTGCACCATTGCATATCTTATCACCCTCCTTGCCAGCCTCTTTGGAGTTGTGTGCTCATAGTCTCAATGGTATCTCACCTCTCTCCTCACCCTATGTGTGTAGCATTGAACGATTTGACCTCCTGGGGAACTGATTGGGCTTCAACCGAGGGCCTATACCAGAATTGGCCCCCTCTTTGCAATTCTCCCTGGTCATCCCTCACAATTCACCGGAGAACTCTTATCATACACCTTTACCAGTGAAATTGCCACCGGTCCAATATCCACATGAAGGTTTCTTCAAATGCCATGAGAAGCATTAGGAGAAGCCCCAATCATGCTCATACTGCACTACCTGTGCAAAAGTACAAGATGACCTTGCAATTCTGCAAGGCCTAGTGTTTGAGGTTCACAAAGAGGTGGATGACCTGTGTTTTTGACTGGAAGTATTGTACAGAAAGGGGACACAAATCCTGTAGATTATCTCCTCTTTGTATGGTTCGTGTCATCCATAAGAAGTGGAACCAAATGCAACAGGGGACTTGGAGAATATACTGGTCCTAGCTCTGCACAGGTCTATAGTGGATGATGCAACATCATACTTTTCTCCAGCGATCCAGGGACCCACCTTGGATACGACGCCACACTACATGCCCATAACACGCGTTGCACATGTGTCAGACTGCATGGCATGTTGGTTGTTTTGTTTATATTTTTCCACTTGTAGTTTCAGTTATAATGTTTTATGATTGTCTTATGTCAGTCCTAGAGGGTCTAGAAACCTGGGTGAATCGGTTTCCCCATGGGGTGTGTGACATCCCCAAAAATAAATTATTTATGAAATTTAAATTTGCTGGAAATTATTTCCGTTTTTAGTAAATTCGAATTTGGGGAATTTTTTCCATTTATGGCAACTCCAAATTTCAAATTTGATCTTTGTAATTAATTATTGTGACTGTTGGGAAGAGATTTGTTTGGACTCAACTAACTATTTGACTATGACACTTGTATAACAACAAGATATTTATATTGATTGCAGGAGGACAAATGGAACAACCATGTTAAAATCAACTGACCATGACTCCATGAGTGGTCAAACATGTTGGAACTACCTCTGGGCTGATTATTAGAAGCGGAAAATCAAAGATTTGGCCATTGGCAGCCCCTAAAAATCAGGGATTTAGAAAGCTGCGAAAATCCCCAAAGGAGGGAAAAGACCTGGCCAAAAATTGTTAAATAGCATATGCGAGGAGGCAGGACACAACCAAGTATGATAGGAAATTATTGTGAGTTCTCTTGTTATTATGAGAACTGCCGAGTAAGTGTGAGGCACGAGGATATTTGCTGAAAAATTGTGAATATTGTTGACGAGGAGTCTCCAAGTTCTCCCTAATGGATTCATCGTCAGGCTAGGGGGTGAATCAGACAAGTGATTTGGTTGTCCTATTATACTGTTGGGAGGAACACGGTTGTTCCCTTTGTATTCTCGTGATATGGTTTAGATATGTGATCTACTTCTTCTCTGTCTGAATGATTTTACATCTGATGCATTGTATTTGTTAAATCAGAACTATAACAATTTCCATTTTCTGTTCGAATGTTTTATCCGATGTCATGTATTTATTAGATCCCAAATGAAATAATTTCCATTCTCTGGTGAATGATTCAATCACATATGTAATGTGTCTACTAATTTTGATAGATAATAATGCATGGTAGAAATTAGGTTGAATTCATGAAACCTAAAGAATGACAGAGAACATAGGGTAAATCTAATCTCGAATGACCTCTTTCTGAAAGAATAATAGAATTGGGGCATTTAATTTTGTATGATAGTTGAAAGGATTATGCATGGATAGATTCTAGAAGAAAATTTCCTCTAAATTAGATCCATTGCTAATTTCTTTCTTTATTTGTTCTCTGAGTTAAATCAATGCTGGGATTTGCATTTTAGAAGTGGAGGTTATGCTATATTTTCAATTAAGATAACTGTATGAATAATGCCAGGACAATATTCTGAGTTTTGAAAACTATACTGCTTTTCTTTCCATTAAATAGACTGTGTAGAAAATAGATCTGTAGCTGAGGTAGGAAGACCGACTATTATACCTCGTGAACCTAACCCATATAAAGGTATTTCGAACAAGAGAATACAGAAACATAAAATTTTACTATATAAATGGCAATGGTAAATCTATTAGATGAACTACTTTAACAGTAAAGGAATCCTGGATGCACCTTTCTTCTTTTGAAAATTTTCCTTTGCCCAAGGCTGTACAACTTCAACTATTCATATTTAGACTTCCCTATTTTAAATAATGTTGCCCAAACAAAATGAAAACAAGAAGTGCCAAGTCATGAGATCCTGAACTCCGAAACCCCAAAGTGTTGATCCCAAATTCGTTTCACTTTCGAAATTCGGGAGTTGTTGTGTATTGATGTTTTGCTTTTGAAGTCGCAAAATCCCAAACCCCGAAACCCCGAAGTGTTGGTCCCACATTCATTTCACCTTCAAAATTCAAGAGTTGTTGTGTATTGATGTTTTTCTTTTGAATTTACGAAATCCTGAACCCCAAAACCCCAAAGTGTTGGTCCCACATTCGTTTTACTTTCAAAATTTGGGAGTTGTTGTGTATTGATGTTTGAATTTTGAAGTCACGAAATCCCAAACCCCGAAACCTCGAAGTGTTGGTCCCACATTTGTTTCACTTTCAGAATTCAGGAGTTTCCGTGTGTCGATGTTTGGCTTTTGAAGTCATGAAATCCTAAAGCTCTAAACCCCGAAGTGTCAGTCCCACATTCGTTTCACTTTCAGAATTCGGGAGTTGTTGTGTGTCGATGTTTGTCTTTTGAAGTCACCAAATCCTGAAGCCTGAAACCCCGATGTGTCGGTCCCACATTCGTTTCACTTTCATAATTTGGTAGTTGTTGTGTGTCAATGTTTGGCTTTTGAAGTCACAAAATCCCAAACCCCAAAACCCCAAAGTGTTGGTCCCACATTCGTTTCACTTTCAGAATTTTGGAGTTGTTGTGTGTTGATATCTGGCTTTTGAAGTCGTGAAATCTCGAACCCAAAAACCCTGAAGTGTTGGTCCCACATTCTTTCACTTTCAGAATTCGGGAGTTGCTGTGTGTTGATGTTTAGTTTTTTGAAATCGGGAAATCCTGAGCCTCGAAACCCTAAAGTGTTGGTCTCGCATTCCTTTCACTTTTTCATGATTCAGGAGTTGTTGTCTAATGTTGTTCGACATTTGTAATTGCCAAAATCTGATTGACCCTCTATTTTCCACAAAACTATAGGAACATGGTGTTCGATCATGTTGTCATTGATGCCAATGGTTTAATAGATTGATGTCATTGATTGATGCCAAGTGATTGATTGATGTCAAAGGATTGATTTATTGATGATTGATGTAATATAATATGTATTATCCTTGATGAGAATGCATAGATGAAGATGGATCAATGAGTTGTCATTGATACATGATGAAGATGGATCGATGTGGTTTCACTAGTATATGATGCATTGTTGGAAAAATGTATAGATGAATCATTATTGTCTTATCATGATTGATAAGGTGCACAAATGGATGAACTCCAAAGTGGTCCCCTTATAGTGAAATCCCTCACAAGAAGACGCTTTGCAGATTGAGTTATCCTAGAAGAATGGTTGGAGGAACCATGCTTGTATGTGGAATAATGAGATGAAGATCAAGGAAATTGTTGGTGAAACTATCCTATATGGATAGTGCTTGTCATGCCATTTCTGGTGGTATGTGGAATGTCACATAACTCCTCATGTTTTGATAGTTATGGCCTTACGAAGATGAAGGACCCCCACATGAAGGCTTGAAACCCCCAAGGTCAAAGAAGTCAAAGTGACCTAAAAGAAGAAATCATTATTTAAATGATAAAGTAAAGTGACAAATTCAAGGTGGATTATTTAAATAATAAAGAGAAGTGACAAAATCAAGAAATGATAAAGTAAGGTGACAAAATCAAGAAGGAATATTTATGGAAAGTGGTTAACCCTAAAAATAAGGAAAATAGGTTAAGTAACCTAGAAATGGGTTAATATTATTTAAATGATAAATTAAAGTGACAAATTCAAGGTGGATTATTTAAATAATCAAGAGAAGTGACAAAATCAAGAAATGATAAAATAAGGTGAAAAAATCAAGAAGGAATATTTAAATGATAAAGTATTGGAGAACTTTCTATTTATGGAAAGTGGTTCACCCTAAAATAAGGAAAATAGGTTAAGTGACCTAGAAATGGGTTAAGTGACCTAGAGGATGAAAGTATAAATAAGATAGCAATGGTCTCTTGTAGATTATCCTTTTTGCGGATCAATGGAGAGCTTCTTGTGGGAATATATTTTGGAGTATTGATGGAGAGCTTCTTGTGAGAGCTTCTCGAGCATTTTTGGTGTGGAACACTTGAGGATACTGAAGATATATAGGTGAATGAGGTAACCAATGATATATAAGCTGAAATTATGAGGAAAGTGAATAAAAGAAGGCCGAAATGCAAGGAAGGATAAATTCTTTTGATGGTGATTTCTAAGGTATGTTATTTACAGGTCATCTTACCATTTTCGCTATAACTTTTTTTCTATAATGATTCCGATCCTGAAATTTCTATGAAAGTGAGTAAAACATAGCCAAGTATATGTGGTTAAAAATTTATCTTTTGGGTCATTGTATTTTGGGAGTTACACTCCGTGGAAAATAGGGTTTGTGGCTAGTCCTGAAACTAGTCAAAATCAGGTGTTTCGGGTAAAAATGTCATAAATTCTTCATAACAGATACAAATTCAATGAGACAAATTGTGTTGGTTATATTACCATATGTAGTATTCTCTGTAATAGTTTCATATCTATTCAAAAAATATTTCATGCGGGGCACACTCTACAAGGTCGCTCTCTAGAATAATCCAGAATTCAGCAAGGTATGCCATTTTTTCTATACCTCCTTTTATGAGAGGTTACAAGTAGTGCCACTTGGAGAAATTGCATAAAAAACAACGAAAAACATTATGTATCAGTTTCAGATCTTTATTTAGTATAGGTACAAAGTTATGATTATTTCAAGTTAGGGTTGTTGACTAATCCAAAACTAGTCATGGTTGAGACAAGCAGTTGATGAGTTAGCATATACATGAGGTGTATAGTTGATGATGTTGGTATATATTTATGAGTCATTGTTGATGAGTAGTTGAAAAATGATTGGTATATACTTGGTACATGGTTGGATGCACTTGTTTATGGTACAGGTTGATTATAGGTTGTTTGGCACAGGTTGGTGCATGGTTGATGCTCTTGTTTATGGTACAGATTGATATCTGTTGAGGAGTGTTGCCTCATCTCAGTTGGTTCTGAGAATGTAAGTTGAGTATTGCATATATATATAGTGCTCTTGTATAGTTGTACTCTATTCATTTGTTTCTGAAAATCCCCCGGATTGAAGTCCATAATAAAAAGAAAAATTGTACATACATCTTGTGTTCCTTGTGTTCCTTGTGGAGATGATTTGTTAATGATATATTGCTGATATATGTTGATAATATGTATTCACATCTAACTGATTATTAATGACAGAAATGAGTAATGAGTAAATGTTGAATGCTAACTAATGAGTTTTTTGTAAGAGGGAAGTTTTGGGAAAAAGATCCCCACACTCATTCACCCCCCCCTCTAAGTGTGGTAGGTGTGTCCAACAATTGGTACCAGAGTGGGCCTTCACTACAAGCCTTAAAAATCTTGAAGGAGATCCATATACAAACAAATGGATGATAAAGTTCCAATCCTTGATGAGGAAAACTATTCTACTTGGAGAATAGAGGTGAGAGTGTATTTGAAGACAATGGGAGCAACTATTTGGAAGGCAACCATCGGTGGATATGTTCCATTGAAGAACAAGTCAAATTTTGCAGCTCAAAGGGAAGGAAAGAAGAATGATGCATTGGCTCTCAAGACAATTCTTAGTGGACTCTCAATCCCTATCAAAGAGAGCATGGGACAATGCACTTCCGCCAAGGATCTATGGCTAAAGCTAGAGGAGACATATCAAAGCAAGGAAGAGAAAGAAGAAATTGAAGACCACTCCATCAATATCATCAAAGGTAAATAATCATCAAAAAATCTTGAATGCATTATTTCAAAATGTGATTTTGAAAACATTTCAAGTGAAGATAAAGAATCAAGTGATAATAGCACAAAGGAAGATCATGAGGATATTTCAAATGAAGGTAAAGAACACTCTAAATTCCTTGAATGCAATGATGATGATGATGATTTTTTCTCTACAAGTGAAGAATAAGATGTAGATATAGTTTGTGTAAAGTTTGATGGTATTTATCCCATGAAAAGAATAGAAGGAAATCTATTGAAACTTCAAAAGAAAATTGAAGAGGGTTTATACATGTATAGGAGTGATCATTTTTATACACACTATAACTATCTTTCGGATAACACTAAGAAGTTTCTTAGGAGGAGTCAAAGGAACATCTTAAAGTTAAAGGGAATTCTCAAAGAACAAGAAAATATTTCTAAATTATAACAAAAGGAAGAAGAGATCACAAGACTAAAGAATGGAAAAGAAGACATGAATATAGATGATGAGATTAGTAAAAGTTTTGAAACTATTGTCCATCTCAAGACCCAAATTGAAGAAGCCAAAATAATAGAGGAACTATTGAAGATT
>ML780892.1:1089849-1101638 GCA_009831015.1 Picea engelmannii | reverse complement strand
CTAAGTGTGGTAGGTGTGTCCAACACATGGTAGGAATTATTTATTATATGAACAACTCTAATACTGTAAGGAATGGACTTGTAGAATTGATGGAGAACCTTCATCTGGGATAGAGTTAGAATAGAAATAATGGATAGCATTACAAGTCACTATGTACAGGGCATGATAAGTACATAATTTATTGTATAGGAAAGTATTAATCCAGTTAAGAAGATTTTAGCGCAATGTTCCTTTTTGAGTTTTGCTTGCCATGAAGACATACACCGTTAAGTATTCAAAATCTCATAATTAGACTATTGTTTAATGGCATAAACCGTAAAGGACAAAAGGGATCCTTCGACGTAAACTAGACTGGTGTAATAATGTCATTATGGACAAAAATGAATCTTACCTTCTCTTAAATTTTGAGCTTAAACGAAATTGACTTACATCATAGAATTTATTTTTATGGTGAATTTTAGGTACATTACATATGGTATCAGAGAAAAAGTTACAACACTGGGCCTGAACAAGGCCACATGAATTGCTTAGTAAATATTCCAATTTATGAAAAAACAAATAAATCTTGTGGTTACAAACAGAAAGATTTTATGCTTTGTGTTAATTATGGCAGCTCAAGAAGGTGCAGAAATCAGGATGGAAGAGAATCTGCAACAAGGACCTCTTGGAGATCCAAGACAGAACAGTGATGAAAGCTCACCCATGGAGGTGTTGGAAATAATGTTGAATCTTATTGTTGAACTACAGGTTTTCAAGGCCAACAATGAAAAATTGAAGAAGGCATAGCAGGAACAACAAGAGATAAATGAAGTCTTGTTGTGTAGTATAGTAACCAAGAAAATCCCAAAAGATGATAACCATGAGGAGGAGGTCAACAAAAGGGCCTCCAAGAATTCTGGTATGAAAACAGAAAAAGGAGATAGTTCGACGGAAGGGACACCTTCAGCTGAAGACAAAACTTTACTAGACCAAAAAATAAAACAAACAGACCACTTTGAAGGAAAATTTAAAAAGATTAAACGAACTACTTTTGATGGAGAATCCAGGACAGGAGAAGAAGCCGAGGCATGGTTGTTAGACATCAGAAAAATACTTCCAAATCTACAACTATTCCAGCAACATGAAGGTCATAATGGCCATATACAATCTAAAGGGGAAGGCCAACATTTGGTGGCAGGACCTGAAATTGGCCAAGGGCCTAAAGAAGAAACAGTTGGAATGGTCCTACTTTAAGAAGTATTTCAAAAAAACAATACCTTTATGAAAGATATTATGAAAGGAAGACGAAAGAATTTTACAAATTACGACTCAGAGAAATGATGATGGAGGACCTTATAACTAATTTTCTAGAACTACTAAGGTTTGCACCGTATATCCAGGAGGATAAGGTAAAAATGTAGGGATTCTTAAGTTGTTTACCACAGGCCTACTTGGACAGAATTGAGTTTGACAGCCCCAAATCCTTGAGTGAGGTATTCAGGAGAGAACGAATGTGCTATGTCCAATATAAACAATGGGTAGAGTTTCCCAAGACCTGGAAGGATAAGAATCAAGAGGGAATGAATCAACGAAAGAAGGGATACCAACCACCTCCATATTGAAATGTAGAAAAGGTTTCCCATGGAAGGATTTTCACTCCAATCATCTGAATACGCAAGGTAGTGGTAAACCGGTAAACTTGCGGATGAAGAAGTTTGGGGACAACTTTCACGAGCCATTAAAGTGTTGGGAGTGTGGAGAGCCTCATCTAAGGAGGAACTGTCCACATTTAATTACAAAAAACATAACTACTGTTCACAATTTGCAGGAAGCCTCGACAGTGGGAGACATGGGCATAAGTCTACATCGGATAAATGCAACCATAGATGGTCGACAAGCTGACCACCAGTCCTCGGTGGTAGAAATCGAAGGTAAAATCAATGACACTTGAATCTCTGTTTCAATTGACCCTGGAGCTATGTTAAGTTATATTACTCCTGATGTAGTAGAGTTGAATAAGCTTAAGAAACTAAAGCACGCAAAATCATGGCTTGTACAACTAGCAACAAGTACTAAAAGAAAAGTAGTTGACTTTATTTATGATCTTGAGTTCATCTTAGATGGTCAAAAGATAAGGACCAATCTGAACATCCTACCATTAGGATCTTATGATATGATTATCGGGATGGATTCGTTGGAACAACACAAAGAATTACTAGACTGTTATACAAAGATACTCATCTATAAAGATAATTTTGGCATTGTTAGAACAACCCAAGGCATACCAAAACCTGTGTCAGTCAGACAAGTTTCAGCGATGCAACTCAAGAAATGTATTAGAAAGGGATGTCAAGTGTACACCATCCAAGTGATGAATCTATTAGAAAAAGAAGATAAGCCCAAGTTAGAAGACTTTGCTGTCCTACGTGAATTCAGAGACATGTTTGTTGATGAGATACCAAAATTACCTCCTAGAAGAGAAATAGATTTCTCCATAGACCTACTACCCGGATCATCCCCTATATCAAAAGCACCCTACCAAATGATTCTACCAAAACTGATAGAATTAAAAATACAATTACAAGAATTGTTGGACAAAGAGTATATCAGACTGAGTGTCTCACCATGGGGAGCACCAGTCCTCTTTGTGAAAAAGAAAGACAATACTCTAAGACTATGTATCGATTATAGACAACTGAACAAAATGACCATTAAAACAAATACCCCTTACCAAGGATAAATGATATGTTCGATCAAGTAGGTGGGGCCAAGATCTTTTCAAAATTGGATTTAAAATCAGGTTATCATCAAGTTAGGATAAAGGACCAGGACATAAACAAAACAAATTTTCAAACAAGATACAGATACAATGAGTTTGTAGTCATACCTTTCGGACTCACTAATTCACCAACCACATTTATGTTCTTAATGAACAACATTTTTAGTCTGTACTTACAGAAGTTCTTAGTAGTATTTATTGACGATATTCTGGTCTATTCAAAAATGGAGGAAGAACATGATGAAAACTTAAGGATAGTTTTGCAAACGTTGAGGAAACACAAACCATACGCAAAATTCGACAAGTGTGACTTTTATCAAAGAGAAATACAATATTTAGGACATGTCATTTCCTCGGAAGGTATTGATGTAGACCCGAAAAAGATAAAAGCCATTATGTAATGGCTAGTACCTAAGGATGTGGCAGATATCCAGTCATTCATGGGAATCACTGGATATTATCGCAGATTTATAGAAGGGTTTTTCAAGATAGCCTACCCTATCACGTCATTACAAAAGAAAGGGACCAAGTTTAACTGGTCACAAAAGCGTCAAGACAATTTTAACAAGCTGAAAGAATTATTGACATCGGCTCCCATTTTGAAGGTAGAAGACCTAGATAAAGACTTCACTGTATGTGTCGATGCAAGTAAAGAGGGACTAGGTGGTGTTCTAACTGAGGAAGGACACATAATTTGTTACGAGTCCCAAAAGTTAAAAGAACATGAGAGAAATTATGTCATGCATGCCATAGAATTGGCAGCAATAATACATGCCTTAAAAATGTGGTGACACTATATAATGGGCAAAACATTCCTACTATTGACGGATAATAGTGGGGTGAAATATTTGTTTAACCAACTAGACCTTAATGCAAGACAAGCAAGGTGGCTAGCATTCCTGAGCAAATTTGACTTCGAGGTCAGACATATCAAGGGTAAGGAAAATAAAGTAGAAGATGCTTTAAGAAGAAGAGTCCATGAGATATTTGAGATAAATATCAACAGGACAAAAAGTGATTTGGAACAAAGAATAAAGACGACAGGTATTAACAACGAAAATTACACTAATATGATAGAAGAATTTCAAAATAGTATCGCAAACTCAGATAAACCAGATATAAGTATCGACAAGAAGGGACTATTAAGATTTAAAAACAGGCTTTACATACCAGATTTAGTGGAGTTAAAATTAACTATTTTAAACAAAGTGTATAAGAAACCATATTACAGCCATCCAGGTTACCAGAAAATAATAAAAGCACTCAGAAAACTATTTTACTGGAATAATATGAAGGGAAAAACAACAAATTACTTAGCTAGGTGCCAAGATTGTCAATAGGTTAAGTTCGAACACCAGCATCTAGCCGACCTATTACATCTATTAACAGTACTAGAATGGAAATGGGAGACCATATCGCTGGACTTTATAATAGGTTTGCCTAAAACTCAGAAACATAATGATTATATCATGGTTGTGATAGATAAACTCAGTAAGTCTGCACACTTTATTCCTGTAACGTCTACTTTTAAAGCTATAAACATTGCTGAAATATTCATGAAAGAAATTTTTAGACTGCATGGTATTCCTAAAATGGTGATTTCAGATAGAGACGTAAAATTCACATCCGCTTTTTGGAAGGAATTGTTTGCAGGGCTAAATACTAACTTGAATTTCAGTACAAGTTATCATCCACAAATGGATGGACAGATTAAAAGGACAAACCAAATCATAGAGTATATGCTCCGCATGTATGTAAGAACAAAATCGAACAAGTGGGAAGACTACCTACACTTGGTAGAATTTGCATATAACAATGGGTACCAAACTTCGGCTAAGTTGAGCCCTTTCAAAATACTGTATGATAGAAAATGTACGACTCCAACTAGCTGGGATAACCTGGCTGACAGGCTCATGGTTGGACCAGAGATGCTCCAAGAAATGGAGAACATGGTAAGGAAGGTAAAACAGAACTTGAAAGAAGCACATAAAAGACAGAAGAGATATGCAGATTAGAAAAGAAGACTCTTGGAATTTCAAGTGGGAGACCATGTTTACTTGAAGGTCAAAGCCCAAAAAATCTCGCTCAAGTTAGGAAACTGTGCCAAGATGGCACTCAAGTTTTGTGGGCCCTTCGAGATACTAGCTCGAATTGGACCTGTAGCATATCAACTTGCACTCCCAACTAATCTAAGAATTCATAATGTATTTCATGTTTCTTTGTTGAAAATGTATATTCATGACCCTACTCATGTGATTGATTGGAACTTGCTGTGGGTGGAACCCGAAGGCGAGTTCCATGTGGAACCCCTACGCATTTTGGATCGAAGAGAAATAGCACTTCGGAATAGAGCCATCACTCAGGTAAAGGTGCAATCGAAGCACTTTAGTCCCGAGGAGGCCACTCGCGAATTGGAGGGAGGTTTGCGGAAATCTCATCCAATCTTGTTCCAGGAAAAGAATGAACACTGAGGACAGTGTTTTACTCAAGGGGGAAAGGATGTGACATCCTCAAAAATAAATTATTTTTGAAATTTAAATTTGCTAGAAATTATTTCCGTTTGTAGTAAATTCGAATTTGGGGAATTGTTTCCATTTATGGCAACTTTGAATTTCGAATTTGATATTTGTAATTAATTATCGTGACTCTTGGGAAGAGATTTGTTTGTACTCAACTAACTATTTGACTATGACAGTTGTATAACAACAAGATATTTATATTAATTGTAGGAGGACTAATGGAACATCCATGTTAAAATCAACTGACCATGACTCCATGAGTGGGGAACATGTTGGAAATACCTATGGGTTGATTATTACAAGTGGAAAATCATATATTTGGCCATTGGCAGCCCCTAAAAATCAGGGATTTAGAAAGCTGCGAAAATCCCCAAAGGAGGGAAAAGACCTGGGAAAAAATTGTTAAATAGCATATGCGAGGAGGCAGGATGCTGCCAAGTATGCTAGGGAAGGATTGCAAGTTCTCTTTCTATTATGAGAATTGCCGAGTAAGTGTGAGGAAAGAGGATAACTGCTAAAAAATTGTGAATATTGCTGAAGAGGAGTATCCAAGTTTGCCCTCATGGATTCATGGTCAGGCTAGGGGGTGAATTGGACAAGTGATTTGGCTGTCCTGTTCTACGGTTGGGAGGAACGTGGTTGTTTCCTTTGTCTTCTCATGATCTAGCTCAGATATGTTCTCTACTTCTTCTCTGTCTGAATGAATTTACATCTGATGCATTGTATTTGTTAAATCGAAACTGTAATGATTTCCATTTTTTGTTCGAATGTTTTATCCGATGTCATGTATTTATTAGATCCAAACTGAAATAATTTCCATTCTCTGGTGAATGATTCAATCACGGATGTGTTGACAACCATTTTTCATTTTTCTATTTTCCTTACGTGCTGCCCACACAAGGGTTTTGAACCCTCAATACTCGTCGCAATTCTTTAAAACAAAACAAAACTATTATCTTGCACTATTCACACACCTGCCTTTCGTTTTCATTTTCACGACTGCAAGCATGAAAACCTTGAATTGGAAGTCATGTCGATGGCATTAAAATCATCTTTGGATTGTTATGAATACTCTTGTTCATGTGGTCATTACACCTCTAATTCAATAATGGTCATACATGTAACATCCCGCTCTAGCGCACTGAGAAAACTTATTCTTTGAGGACACTTGCTCGCAAGTGATCTGGACTTTTATGATGTTAAAACATTTATCCTTGATTATGATGCGTTATGATAGTTGACATGATGTTTTACTGCTTTGACGTAGACAGGTGCTATTGACTCAGTTTTATTGAGTGTGCAGGGTTTTGTACCTTGAGGATGCAGAGGCATCAGTGGAACCCCTTGGACTCCGGATTGAGTCAAGGAGTGTGCTATTTGTGTTGATTTATTTACTGTGATATTTCATTGATTTGATGATAGGATGTTGACATGTTCTGACACCATTGTTGATGATGCAGACTGATGATAGCTTGCCGACCAGACTCACATATGGAGTAAAGGGGTCACACATGATTTCCAGAGAGGTTGAGGGAGAGGTGTGGACAACAGCCCTGCCACAACCTACTAGCACTCTCGTTGTGGCTCGAACTGTAGGTTAACGATTACCTAGTTCGAGAGAATCCATGATGCTGTGAGGGTAGACTGCGGCAGTCACTCATGATGATTCTAAGGGGTGTGCAATAAGGCAGGGGCCTTATTCCTTAGAGCCCTTAGTCTCCCACAAGTTCACTTGGCAGAGTGTTGACTCCAGGGGTTATAGATGTCTACCAATCAGTCAAGTTAGCAAGTGGCACTCTTGAAGCACGTGGTGCATCCTAAAGGGCACGTCACGTGAAAGAAACACAAGTTGGTGAGTGGCACACTTGGAGCATGTGGTGCATCCTGAAGGGCACGTCGCGCAAAAGAAACAACCGAGGCGAGTGGCACCCTTGGAGAATATGGTGCATCCTGAAGGGAACATCGCATTGATATTGAGGAAGGAACAAACCTAGATGGCCCTAAGACATTTAACACCTTAAGAAATTCTTAAAACAACTTCCATAAATAATTGTCGCCTAGTTCAGAATCTAAACCTAAGTCTAAAACTTCTATAGGGTAAAATTTTGTTTAGCCTTAAGAAAAAGACCGTATAAAAATAAAAATAAAGATATAAACTAAAACCCACTTAAGTAATAGTTTTAGTCTTCTTAAATTTAGGGGGGTAAAACGAAGAGAGGAATAATTTAATTAAAATCTATGGTTTTAAATTGTAAAGAGGAAATAAATTAATTAACTTGTGGAAGTATAAAAAGATTTTAAATTAATAATAAAGGGAAAAGAGTAAATAGCGCAATTTCCATTTTGGCTCTAATAAAAAGGGGAAAGAAGGGAATAATAAGAATTAGGAAACTAAGTAATGGAGGAAACATAATTAAGGAAAGTTGGGAACTTATGGTAAAAAGCGAGGTCAACATAGTAAGGAATCTACAATTAAAAACCTTCTAATTTGAGCTAATTTAGCAACTTCATTTTTTAGGGAAATTATTTAAAACATGTAAGGGGATCTAGGAACACCTAGGAGGAAATTTAGGAGAAACTCTAGGTGGGTGAGGGAAATGAGTAATTTAATAATTTAAAGAAAATAATTATTGGAGGAAAGAGGGGGATGGACGACACTTGTGCGAAGGAGAATATTTAGAATATTTTTATTAAAACTTAATTTAAAAGTGATTTAGGGAAAGTGTGAGGTTCAGACAACTCTATAAAAGAAAGGGAAGATGAGGAAGAAGGGTATTGGCTATTAGCGTAACGTTACACTGCCATATTTGTGACTTGACTGATTACTTGTGAGGAGTTGGGATTTTCCAGCTCGGACAGGAGTGGTAGCTCGGCCTTGCGAGGCGAGCTGGGAAGCTAGGCGTACCATCTGGATAGTGTGTGGTCCCTTTGCGGCTCAGGGGGCTAAGGGGGAAGAAGAGTACCCCTAGCAATTGGTTGGGAGGTACCGGTGTAGTCTCGACGATCGATGAGCAGGATTGCATGGAGTGCGCGGACAACATTCAGAGCAGGCGAACAGGCAAAGGTACGTCCTTCGGTAGAATGATAGACTGTGTAGAATGTATGGTTAAATCTGTAGGTGTATTATTAATGGATGTAAATGGATTAGTTAATATGTCTGAGCAATCTCTTGAATTTTTGTATCTGAAAATTTTCTTATGACTAAAATTTTATGCTTGAATTTATAACTAAATTGTTGTCTGTTCAATTTCTGAAGTTTTATGACTGAAATTTGACTGAATCTTACCCATATGAATGCATGTCTTGTTAGAATTTGCATGTCTTAAAAGTATTAAGGGTTTATGCGGATCTGCGCGTATTTTGGGAAGGTAAAAAAAAAAAGAAAGAGAATTGATGTTAAGTTGTATAACTCTCTGCTACAGTTCTTGATTCTAGTTTTGTTATCCTTATATCTGGTCAATGAAAAAAATGTGTTCACCGTCACCCCCACTTGTTTTACCCTTGTTGACAGTGAAGTTTTTCCTTGACAACAACAACCCTTGCTTGATTATTACTTAGTTTAGCCATTGAAAATAACCTCGTCCTCTACCCTTCGGCTGTGCTTTTGGTCTTAGGGGCGAATCGCACAGCCAACCCTTGTATTGAATTTCTGGTCAACTGATCAATTCCCGGTGTTGACTCAGCTACAATTCCTTCGTACCAGACTTCCAGGCTGTTGGGTCAATACAAATCTTACTCTAGGGCATTTAGCATATGGTTGAGTCTCAGCTCGTCCAGTTGTGGGGATGTTTTTGTTTAAAAATAGAAAAAATTATAAAAAAAAAAATATCTCTGAGGTTCGGATGTTCTGACTCAACGAATGCTGCCAGAATGCTAAATTAAAATGTGATACGTCCCAGTGGTTTACTGTAATATATGTTGAATAGATCTCATACGACTCCTGTGGAAGCGATTTATTTTTACCTTAGATGCCCCTTTGATTTAAAGAAATTTCAGACACAATGCCCTCTGCTCACGAAAATTTTGTAACCCTGGCACCGCTAAACCATGACTTGACTATGTGATGTCCTCCCGGCATCTAGTAAGTCTGGTCGACTGTGTTATGGTTTTCCCATGATTGTGATTGTGCAGTGTTGCGTGATCCCCTTGTGTTGAATGTTGTGTTGGCTCCCAATCGAATGCCTTCTGCCTGCTGCGCCCCACCGTTGCTAGAAACCGTGACTGTATGGCCGTAGAATACCCATGTCTTGCCTTCAGACTGTGTAACGTTGCCACAAATTCCTGACGGTGTGTTGAAGGCCCTCCTTTGTGAAATTGTTGACGGTGTTGATTTTCCTTTCTCGGTGGCTGCGTTTACCTGGTAGCCTGCCACACGTGACACTCCTTGCCTGACAGCCTTTTATTATAGATTTTTGCCAGCATTTTACTTGGGAGTTAGATGACACTCATGTTTGGGGTTGATGCCTCTAATTAATGGATGGGCATCCTTTTCTTTTAGCAGCGTTGTGTGCGTGAGGGACGACGTTAGTTAGGAACGGGATCTAGACCACCATAGTTTAGATTTTCGTTTCTCTAGCAGTGGAAACCTCTGAGCAAAACTGTGAATCCTTGTGCCTGGTGTTTACCTTGATTTAATGCCAGTTTCTATATTAAATGTCATATTATAACTGCCTAATTTAATTGTTGGAGTTAAGGGCTTGATTAGTTGCTTCTTGGTTAGTTGATGGTAGCCTTCTAGTTAATCGGTTACTTATTTTAATTGCCGGACTGGCGGCCTTTAACGTCCTTGATTATGAAAGTAATGATTGAGTATTAATCCAGACCTTCTAGTTATCCTTTAAATAATGAGAATTATTTGAGTTGCTAGAGGTGAATTAGGGTTAAGATAATTGATGGTTCTAGTATCATTGACAAACCAACTCTATAATTTAATTGTTGTATAACTCTATAATCCGTGTTGCTATCGATATAAAGGAGTTCGTTCTAGTGTTCCTTGTGTAAGAAACTAGATAATTTAATAAAATAGTGGGTCCTTGTAACTGTGTTTCTCACAGGAGATAAAATACTTCTTAAAGTCATCTAATCAATTGCCTTCATTCAAGTTAAAGCTAATGCTTAGGGAAGGGTTAATGTTAATGTCGTTATTGGTTTAGAGAATAATAAAGGATGCAAAGTGATACTGAATGTATGCTTATGGTAATGTAATGCTAATATTATTATTGCTTAATGGTAATGCTCTTTATTTAATTATTATTCAATTGTTATTTAATTGGTTTTTATTTAATTGTTATGTAATTGCAATGTCATTTGTTAATTGCTATTTAATTGGTGGTGAAGCATGAAACGTATTGCTATTTTAGGGCAATGTTAGGGTAACATTAAATGAATGGATGATGTAAATTTAATGGAAATGTCACTGAAAAATTATTTTTATTAATGATATAATTTGGTATGGTAATGGGTAGTAGCATAGTTGTTGTAATTTATGTCGATACTGTAATGAATTGTAATTTGAGGAATTGTTAATGAAATGTTAATGTAAATGAATGTGTTGTGAGATAATGGAATGTAGCGCAATTTTCAATTTCTTTGTAGTTATGGAAGTTTTATGTCCGCGGATGTTATTTTTAATGTTTTTTCGGTTTGGAATAATAATATTTGGGAATAATGATATTGACCTTAACAAGTTACTAAACGTATTTAGAAGAGTCCTATGACATTTCAATTGAAGTTGTGCCCATGTGGATCTGGCTTTTCTTCGTCAGTTTCCTATTGCTCAATTGGATTTTGTTTTTAGTGTGTATGGGGTTTTTCTGTGTGGTCCTTAATTCTGGCGGGCACCCTTATCCAATGGGTTCCTTCTGTAGGGTGCTTTTATTTGATTGGCTTAGGGTTGGGATATTAAATTTAGGGTTACATAAGTTGTTGTTTATTTCTATGCTGATGTTTAGGGTCGGGTTAATTTTAGGGTTAGTACTATAATTGGAATTGTCCAAACTCACAGTTGTATGATCTCAGACTCTTCGATTTGATAAAGCTAGTTGGTCTGTATATAAGTCTGTGTGTGATTATTTTTCTGTGTAAAGAATCCAGTGCCATATCAAGAGTCTCGGGCCCTTTAAAGGCAGGGTTTCCACTCTTGCGACACACCTCTAAGGCTGTATCAGTAGTTGCAGGCTCTTTAAAGGCAGAGTTCCCACCATTGCGACCTCCTGATAGAGATTACTAGTTTCTGCCTGAGTAGTGGTCCAGGAGCCTATCTGACATTCTCTCTCTCAAGAGCAAAGAACTAAGATTAAACGCCCTGCTTTCCTGTGTAGAAATAGTAAAATCTACTACTATGGATTCTTCCATCGGTGTTCGTACTATACATAACACAGTATGTCGTTTAATGCTTGCAGTTACTTCTTGTGCGCCTTATGTCTTCTTGTTGTGATCATTGTCGTTTTGTCTTGTTAGTCGTCAGGTGGCAAAGTAGAGTCGAATATGTTTGTTTCCCTTGTACGCGCACA
>ML780892.1:1069101-1089807 GCA_009831015.1 Picea engelmannii | reverse complement strand
CACTTGTTATATGAGGTTTGTAGTCGTGACAAACGAAGGGTTCATTACAATACAGTTGGCAAGACACCAAACCTTTGTTCACTTAGCATTTTTGTTGATATGGTTTCAATTTATAAGTTCATGATTCAATGAGTCCTGGTGTCTTTGATTAAATACTTGGTGCAATGGTTTCATACAACACATTAATTTTATTATTCAATCTTTGGTGCAATATTCGACATGTTGTTTTGTTTTAAAAACATACACATACTATTGTTGATTTAACATATGGACCAATTGTTGGTTATGAACACTATGGTTTTCAAATAGTAATTGGATATTTGGTCATAATCTTTTGGTTATGTATGTTATGGATTTTGATTAGTAGGTGATTAATCCATTTGATATTTGGATTGTGATGTGAATGATTTGAATTACCAAGGCGTCGTCGATTGTACATATCAAAATGAATGTTTTTACATGGTTTATTTTCATTCCACCACCCTCGCACGCATAGGCATTAAACGCCTGCCTTGCATCTCAAGCTACCTCTATTTGTGTTGAGGAAACTATGGGATTTGATCCTGTGTCTACCCTGTCTAAACTCCTCACCGTTTACCCCGATTGACTGTGTGCTATCTGCTATGGCCCCTATAGTGCAAATTGAACCCCATGGTGCCCAGACTATGTTATGGTTTGATAGTACCGGAGAAGACTGCTGAGGCTAACCCTGTAATTGCCTCCCAGAGACATGTTTTTGCGTGGGTGATTTTGGGCAAACGGTTTTGAATTAGATCAAACCCTTGAAAACCCAGAACCGAAATTAGCCCATTTACCTGCATTGCTGGAAGTTTCCTCAGAAATTGGGTTATTACAGAGTTATAGCTCGTGTTTTAGAGGTCAAATATCAGATCTTATCCATGGCTGAAAGGAGCGTGTTGGTCTGTTTGTATTTGCTGAAACGTTTATTACTTCTTCAGGCCTGTGCCTCAGAACCCTTCCCCCTCTCCTACACTCTTGCCCCTTGTTGAACCCTTGATCAATTCCAAGAGTATTCAAATAGTCTTCCAGCAAATTTTTCCATCTACAGGACATGTGATTTTTAAAAGAAAAAAAATACGTGTAAGCAGCTACAACCATCATGATTCGATTTGATTTCACAATGGCTGGTATGATTTTGTTTAATTTTAGCATGATTCTACCTTTCTTAAATAAGCATAAAAAATTTTGTTGGTTCCGAATTAGCATAGCCGATTGTGTTTGCTCTGAATTAGTTTGATATAGTTTTGTTTTGTTTGTATTGATTCAAAAACGACTCTGTTAGTTTTGAATTAAAAAATGATTCTGTTAGTTTTGTATTGATTCAACAACAATTTTGTTAGTTTTGAATTGACATAAACGATTGTGTTTGTGTTAAATTAATACAAAAGATTTGTTTTCTAAATCTATTATAGTCTGTTTCGATTGAAATTGATTCGAAAACGATTTCATTGGTTTTGAATTAATTCAATACGATTTCATTTATTATTGGCATAAAAAATTTGGTTTGTTTTACCAAGAATGATTTTCTTGTTTTGAATTAGTAATTAAGAGTTTTTTGATTCACTACCATTTGGATTGGCTTAAAATGATTCTGTTTGTAAATATGACCAGCTACAAAATCGTGAGATTCTGTAGCTAGTCATAAAATTTGGATTTTTGTTAATTTTACAAATAAAACATTATCTAAACTTGTTTATTCTTAGCCATCTATAGGTACACATGAATTTTAATGGAAATTGGATCTGTTGTGGCAGTTTATAACATGCTTTTGTTACACAGCTTTTGGTTTAAGTTGTTAGTCTTAGGCAGAAATAGAGATTTGGGAAATTGTTCCCATATTTTTGCAAACAGTTTTTGATAATTCCCACAGGGATGTTTTACCCTGTGGCCTTTATATACTCATTATTTTTGTAAAGAACCCATCACTGTTGGGAGACCAAAGACTATGGACTTATGATTATGCTGACTCGAATGGAAGTGGATGCTTTGTAACAGCTTTAGCTTTCAATTTATCATACTTTCGTTCAAGTTTTGTGCATTTTAACTTGTAATCAAATTATTGACTACTTTAGATATCAAGATTTGTTACAGATTGATGCGTTATGATTTAAAAATTTTGTCCATATCTGGTGTATCTCATTTTACGCACAACAATTACTCTGTTTGAATTTAATAAATAGAAGGTTTATCTTCTTCATTAAATGAATGGTTATATATAAATCTTCGCACTGGGATTTATCTAAATGTGATGATCTGTAAATCATAAAATTGTTATTGTTTTATGTCTTGTTTATTCAGTCATTCGTATTCAAAGAGAGTTGATGCTTCTTGTTTACGAGAAGCTTGTGGAAAGTCGAGTGTGGGTTTCCCCCATCGAACAGCTAAATCGGATACTGTGGACGGGACAAATTGGAAAGCGTTACTATAGGTTAGTCTGTTAGTGTTATTTAATTAGTTTAGTTAATATATGAATTTCTTGTAATCTGAACGCCTCTCACTGTTCATCTCTATAGTTTAGATTTACAGTCAGGATTTTTATGTTATTGTTATGCTTAGATAGCTATAAATTTTATTTCTGTCTCATAAAATTTATAAAAAGTCCAAAAATAATAGCTTTGTTGTCATAGGACAGTTCACAAATGATTTTTGTAGGTTTTCAATTTAAAATCTGTAATTTGTGAATACTATACATATATAATTGAGGTTTAATCCTATTGATAGATGAACATTTAAATAAGTAGAATTATTGTTTCATGATATTAGTTAGTAAACTATATATATAGTTTTCGATTTTTACATAGTTTGATGTAATTACTTTTTTCACTTAGATTAGTTTCTTTAGCTTATTTTTTCTTTCGTTTTCCTAGGACTGAGATCGGCCAACGGAGTTGCTAAACCTGTCAGAGTGGATCATCCCAAACGACTTGGGTTATTTAGAGAACCCCAGACCGGATTCACCCCTCCAGTTGACGAGCGTTCAATTTCGCCCGTCAACAAATGTCGCTAGAAGGAGGGATGACTGACAAGTTGGCCTTGTAGGAGCCTTTATTTTAAATATATTCAATTCCCCCATGGCTCCCCAAATCACTGTGTTGGAACATGCTTTCAACTTCTCATTACCCAATGTTCCCAACGAGACAGTCTCTCGCTTGTCCAAACTCACCTTTGATGGTGGAGGCAATATATCTGCTAAAGACCACCTTAACAAGTTTTGGTGCAAATGCATCAAACATGACATCTCAGATTTAACAGTTTTATGCAGACTTTTCGCTTTTACTTTTAGAGGTCAGATCAAACATTGGTTTGAATCCTTTCCAGCATGTCACATTTTTTATTGGTTTCAATTTGTAGATGAGTTTCTATATGCTTTTGAAATTTATGATTTCGATCAATTATGTGAAGAATTTCATACTTCACCAATCAACGACAATTCATCTTTAGAAGAATTTTTGACAAGATTCTACCATATCCTCTGTAAATTTAATCTCGATGACATGTCATTGGCATTAAATCTCTTCTATGATGCTTCCATCCCTTCCATCCAGTCATGTTCAATCATGAATGAAGAACCAATTGCAAATCCTATCACTCAACTGCAACAACAATCTTCTTCACAAGAAGAGAAAAATTCTTTCGATAATGTTGAACAAGCCAGGGAGGTAGAATCTATTGATCAGGCTCTTATTGACAACCAAATTGGTTTTTCCTTTGAATCATTGTATTTCCAGTCTAAGACTAGTATTGAAGATGATTCGTTTCTGGCTCAAGGTGAATACCCTCATTCTTGTAACTCATGCTCTAATCAACATTTAAAATCAGTCATTGAAGAACACTTAAGCGACGAAAATCATCTTGAATGTTCTAGTACTCCTATGAAACTAATTAGAGAATAAGATATGCAACTAGAAGAAGAAACCTTGAACCTTTTTCCTCAAAATGCATTTTGTTGACAGGAAAGACTAGATGTTGGTCACATAAATTTTGAATTATCTATCACACAAAAGGCAAATCCAGATGATCATATTATGTTGAGGTATTCGTCACCAAAACAGAGTGAGAGTTTTAAAGAAAGTGAATAGAATTATCTTGAGAATACCATTGTTGAGTATCATAGTTCAAGAGATTCTTTTCATCTTCTTATTTCTGATTCCTTTTATTCTTTATATCCTGATCTATTCCTAGATTCTAGTGGACTTGACATCTTACCTACAACATACCACTCTTTTCCACCACAATCATATCATTTCAATATGCTAAATTTTGGTGAAATCAATTCCAAGCCTAACATTGATAAACTTGGATTTCACGCTTGTTCACTTTCATCACTCACATGGGAAAAGGACATGTTGTGAGATGATTTTACACAATTTTTTGTTAAAAAAGACAATGCATTATATCTTATGGAGATCAAACATTCTAAGTTGCATATTCATTCTTTAATTAGCTCAACTCTTGATGTTCATTCTTCACATTTTGAAAGGATCAATCGGATCGAAGGAAACATTCAAACCAATGATCTAATTGATTGCACGAATCCTCTTATGATGAGTTTTCCATTGATATACTCGTTTCATCAAAGTCATGGTTTGCATCCTCATTTTTGTGACAAGATCTTAGGATGGCTTGAATATTCATATATAAAGAAATTTTTTAATAAAGGCAAAGTCGAGCTTGCTTTCTTTTTACCTAAGTATCTTGGAAGTAGGGATGACATATTTTTTTTAGACCCTCCATGTGAAGAAATTAATGAGTACTTAGAGAATTGTCAGGAGGATGGGGCATTTCAGCCTTGGCTGATGGTTATTCCATTTCCTCGTAATCCTGACAAATTTTTCAAACCTACTTACACTCTCCCATGCCAATATGACCCTTATCACGACAAGATTACACAATGGCTGGAGGATTCATACAACAAGAATATTCAAGGAAATGGTAATATCATGCTTACTTTGTTTTTAGATGATGATTATGAAGGTAAGTGTGATATGTTTCTGTCATTTTTTGATATATTACCATTCTTATTAATAATGTTTGATTTTGTTTCCGTTCTAGGATTGGAGTTACTCCGATGGCTACATTGAAAGCATGACTTCATGTAGTATCCTGATTTGTTTAATAGTTAGGGTAGGTTTAGGAATAGTTTTTCTTTCAATTTTATTTCTTACTATTTCTCTTTTTAATATTGCAGTCATGAATGCAAGTGGGCGCACCACGAGAACCATAATACAAATTTTATCAGGGAAGTCCGCTTGATCTTTTTCTCTTTTCTTTTAGTTGAATATCTATTTTTAAAAACACAATATTGTCATGAAAATCTTAAATAGAAAGTAAAGAGATAAATAAATCTAAATCAACCCTGACCCAAGGTACCACGAGTGTGACTGCTTTCCCATCAAATAGGATTTTCCTACTTTCTTTCAGTTTCCCAAGGGATTTGTTGCATGAGGTTTTCAGATGCAACATATTTTCTTTTGTTTTTTGGATTTCTTTGCTTTCGAATGTTTCTTCGCTGATGTGTTTTGTTTCCTTTTATGCTTATCAGTGTTTCTTTTTGAAATACACATACCTGCATTATGAACTGTTCAGACAAAGAAAACATAATTGTTTTTCTCTGAAATGACTGCTGAAAAGTTGTCTAAACATCAATTGTGATATGCTTCTGAAATTTACAGCCATGTTAAGGAATGCCTGTTGTTTGAAAGAAGTTTATTGATTTCAATCTGTAAGCGAAGCTTGTCACGATCATCTTTTTCTTCTTATGTTGTCCCTGTTCCATAAGGGAATAACTCAGAAGATGTCTCGCTGCCTTCGAAGGTCGGTTTTGTAAACAAACCATCTCCGAATCTTAATGAAGGACAGTTTAAAAAATTCTTTCAAGGTTTGAAAAAATATGTCAAAAATATCATAATTTTCAGCGTCACCCCGCTCAATTATATATCTTTAAAAACCAAATAAATCATTAAAAGAGCTGTGGGAAGTGCTTGTAAACCCGTCGAGATACTAAACAGGTCTGCTGGCAGCGGGTAAATGCCTGCATGATGCCAAGACAACTTCATCGGGGTACTGAACAGACCCGCCGGTAGCGAAGCAATGTCAGGTATATGAAAATTCGAAAGTATGGAATCTATTGACCTTAAAATGTCCTTTATTCTGATTTGGAACTTCTTGGTAGGATACAGATATCAGAGTGGGTTAAATGGAAACCTTGTCGAGGTTATGGACGCCTGCTGGCAACAGTGGCTCTGTCAACAGTATTGGAGATTTATCTTTAATATCATGACTCACTTGTCTTAAGATTGTTATCCGTTTTCATCTTTTAAGCACAACTAGAGTTTGTTTGATTAATGATGATGTTTAAATAATTTTCTGGTCATTTTTGAATTAGAATTATTCTCTTTATCATAATCTGGATTTGTTCTTATGGCAGAGATAATTTCTTCTACTAGTGTGTCGCCATTGTTGACAACCATTTTGCATTTTTATCTTTTCCTTACAAGCTGCCCACACAAGGGTTTTGAACCCTCAATACTCATCACAATTCTTTAAAAAAAAATGACACTATTATCTTGCACTATTCGCACACCTTCCTTTCATTTTTATTTTCATGACTGCAAGCGTGAAAACCTTGAATTGGAAGTCATGTCAATGACATTAAAATCATCTTTGGATTGTTACAAATACTCTTGTTCATGTGGTCATTTCACCTCTAACTCAATAATGGTCATACAGTTGGAAAGACACCAAAACTTTGTTCACTTTGCATTTTTGTTGATATGGTTTCAATTTATAAGTTCGTGATACAATGAGTTCCGGTGTCTTTGATTAAACCCTTGGTGCAATGGTTTCATACAATGCATTAATTTTATGATTCAATCTTTGGTTCAATATTCGACATGTTGTTTTTTTTTTAAAACAGACACATACTATTGTTGATTTAACATATGGACCAATTGTTGGTTATGAACACTATGGTTTTCAAATAGTAATTGGATATTTGGTCATAATCTTTTGGTTATGTATGTTATGGCTTTCGATGAGTAGGTGATTAATCCATTTGATATTTGGATTGTGATGTGAATGATTTGAATTAACAAGGCACCATCGATTTTACATATCAAAATGAATGTTTTTGCATGGTTTCTTTTCATTCCACCACCCTTGCACGCATAGGCATTAAACATCTGCCTTGCATCTCGAGCTACCTCTGTTTGTGTTGAGGAAACTGTGGGATTTGATCCTGTGTCTACCCTGTATAACCTCCTCACTGTTTACCCCAATTGACTGTGTGCTATCTGCTATGGCCCCTGTAGTGAAAATTGAACCACATGGTGCCCAGACTCTATTATGGTTTGATAGTACTAGAGAAGACTACTGAGGCTAACCTCGTAATTGCCTCCCAGAGACACGTTTTTGTGTGGGCGATTCTGGGAAAACGGTTTTGAATTAGATCAAACCCTTGAAAACCCAGAACCAAAATTATCCCCTTCACCTTCATGGGGGGAGGTTTCCTCCGAAATTGGGTTATTACAGAGTTATATCTCTTGTTTTAGAGGTCAAATCTCAGATCTTCTCCATGGCTGAAAGGTGTGTGTTGGTCTGTTTGTATTTGCTGAAACGTTTATTACTTCTTTAGGCCTGTGCCTCAGAACCCTTCCCCCTCTCCTACACTCTTGCCCCTTATTGAACACTTGATCAATTCCAAGAGTATTCAACTAGTCTGCCAACAAATTTTTGCATCTACAGGACATGTGATTTTTAAAAGAAAAAAAAAAACGTGTAAGCAACTACAACCATCATGATTTGATTTGATTTCAGAATGGCTGGTATGATTTTGTTTAATTTTAGCATGATTCTGCCTTTCTTAAATAAGCATAAACAATTTTGTTGGTTCTGAATTAGCATAGCCAATTGTGTTTGCTCTGAATTAGTTTGATATAGTTTTGTTTTGTTTGTATTGATTCAAAAATGACTCTGTTAGTTTTGAATTAAAAAACGATTATGTTAGTTTTGTATTGATTCAACAACGATTTTGTTAGTTTTAAATTGACATAAACGATTGTGTTTGTGTTAAATTAGTACAAAATTTTTGTTTTCTAAATCGATTATAGTCTGTTTCAATTGAAATTGATTCAAAAACGATTTCGTTAGTTTTGAATTAATTCAATACGATTTCATTCATTATTGGCATAAAAAATTTGGTTTGTTTTACCAAGAATGATTTACTTGTTTTGAATTAGTAATTAAGAGTTGTTTGATTCACTACCATTTGGATTGGTTTAAAATGATTATGCCTGTAAATATGACCAACTACAAAATCGTGAGATTCTGTAGCTAGTCATAAAATTTGGATTTTTGTTAATTTTACAAATAAAACATTATCTAAACTTGTTTATTCTTATCCATCTACAGGTACACACGAATTTTAATGGGAATTGGATCTATTGTGGCAGTTTAGAACATGCTTTTGTTACACAGCTTTTGGTTTAAGTTGTTAGTCTTAGGCATAAATATAGATTTGGGAGATTGTTCCCATATTTTTGCAAACAGTTTTTGATAATTCCCACAGGGATGTTTTACCCTGTGGATTTTATATACTCATTATTTTTGTAAAGAACCCATCACTGTTGGGAGAACAAAGACTATGGACTTATGATTATGAAGACTCAAATGGAAGTGGATGCTTTGTAACAGGCTTAGCTTTCAATTCATCATACTTTCGTTCAAGTTTTGTGCATTTTAATTTGTAATCAAATTATTGACTACTTTAGATATCAAGATTTGTTACAGATTGATGTGTTATGATTTAAAAATTTTGTCCATATCTGATGTATCTCATTTTATGCACATCAATTACTCTGTTTGAATTTAATAAATAGAAGGCTTATCTTCTTCATTAAATGAACGGTTATGTACAAACATTTGCACTGGGATTTATCTAAATGTGATGATCTGTAAATCATAAAATTGTTGTTGTTTTATGTCTTGTTTATTCTGTCATTCGTATTCAAAGAGAGTTGCTGCTTCTTTTTTATGAGAAGCTTGTGGAAAATCGAGTGTGGGTTTCCCCCATCGAACAGCTAAATTGGATATTGTGCATGGGACAAATTGGAAAGCATTACTATAGGTTAGTCTATTAGTGTTATTTAATTGGTTTAGCTAATATATGAATTTCTTGTAATCTGAACGCCTCTCACTATTCATCTCTATAGTTCATATTTACAGTCAGGATTGTTATGTTATTGTTATGCTTAGATAGCTATAAATTTTATTTATGTCTCATAAAATTTATAAAAAGTCCAAAAATAATAGCTGTGCTATCATAGGACAGTTCACAAATGATTTTTGTAGCTTTTCAATTTAAAATCTGTAATTTGTGAATACTGTACATATATAATTGAGGTTTAATCTTGTTGATAGCTAAACCTTTAAATAAGTAGAATTATTGTTTCATGATATTAGTTAGTAAACTGTATATATAGTTTTTGATTTGTACATAATTTGCTGTAATTACTTTTTTCACTTAGATTAGTTTCTTTAGCTTAGTTTTTCTTTCATTTTCCTAGGACTGAGATTGGCCAACAGAGCCGCTAAATCCGTCGGAGTGGATCATCCCAAACGACTTGGGTTATTTAGACAACCCCGGACTGGATTCACCCCTCTAGTTGATAGGATGTAATGTGTCTACTAATTTTGATAGATAATAATGTGTGGTAGAAATTAGGTTGAATTCATGAAATCTAAATACTAACAGAGAACACAGGGTAAATATAATCTTGAATGACCTCTTTCTGAAAGAACGATAGAATTGGGCCATTTAATTTTGTATTATAGTTGAAAGGATTATGCATGGATAGATTCTGGAAGAAAATTTCCTCTAAATTAGATCCACTGCTAATTTCTCTCTTTATTTGTTCTCTGAGTTAAATCAATGCTGGGATTTGCATTTTAGGAGTGGAGGTTATGCTGTATTTTCAATTAAGCTAAATGTATGAATACTGCCAGGACAATTTTTTGAGTTTTGAAAACTATACTGCTTTCCTTTCCATTAAACAGACTATGTAGAAAACAGATCTGTAGCTGGGGTAGGAAGACCGACTATTATACCTCGTGAACCTAACCCATATAAAGGTATTTCGAACAAGAGAATACATAAACATAAAATTTTACTATATAAATGGCAATGGTAAATCTATTAGATGAGCTACTTTAACAGTAAAGGAATCCTAGATGCACCTTTCTTCTTTCGTAAATTTTCCTTTGCCCAAGGCTGTACAACTTCAGCTATTCATATTTAGACTTCCCTGTTTTAAATAATGTTTCCCAAAAAAAATGAAAAAAAGAAGTGCCAAGTCATGAGATCCTGAACTCCAAAACCCCGAAGTGTTGATCCCAAATTCGTTTCACTTTCGAAATTCAGGTGTTGTTGTGTATTGATGTTTTTCTTTTGAAGTTGCAAAATCCCGAACCCTGAAACCCCAAATTCTTGGTCCCACATTCGTTTCACCTTCAGAATTCAAGAGTTGTTGTGTATTGATGTTTTTCTTTTGAATTTGCGAAATACCAAACTCTGAAACCCCGAAGTGTTGGTCCCACATTCGTTTTACTTTCAAAATTTGGGAGTTTCTATGTATTGATGTTTGAATTTTGAAGTCGCGAAATCCTGAACCCCGAAACCTCGAAGTGTTGGTCCCACATTTGTTTCACTTTCAGAATTCGGGAGTTGTCGTGTGTCAATGTTTGGATTTTGAAGTCATGAAATCCCAAAGCCCGAAACCCTGAAGTGTCAGTCCCACATTCGTTTCACTTTCGAAGTTTGGGAGTTGTCATGTGTCGATGTTTGGCTTTTGAAGTCGCCAAATCCCGAAGTCCGAAACCCCGATGTGTCGGTCCCACATTCGTTTCACTTTCGGATAGACATGTCGATGTTGTAATTTTTTTTATTCTGAAAGGTTTTTTGTAGAATACTTACGAAAAAAAATTTAATGAAAATTAACCATTATCAATATCATTAATTATATAGTTTCAAATCATTTAAATCATTAATTAAAGTATTTATCGATGATGATGATGATTAACTTCCACTAAGACCAAATTAGTCTATCAGAACTTAAGAGGGTAAGTAATTACTTGTGATTCTTCAAAAGTTTATTTCTGTTCTTGGAAAGCATTAAGAGAAGCTTTCCAGAGTCACCATACTTTTGTTGAGTTAAGAGGTTAGGAAGGTTCGTAGTGTGAAAAATATTTTGAAAATGAGATCTAATATGGGTATAGGCTGGACAATCTAAAAGAAAGTGCTTTTCATATTCAACCTTCTTAGTGTCACAAAGGTGACACACTCTTTCATCCCATGGAGTTTTAGTAATTGACCAATGTTGAGTTTCACTATGGATCTCATGAGAATTTGTTCTATCTTAGCAATGCTTATTTTTTTCTTTACACTTGGGAAAACATATAGATAATTTTTCTCTTCTAGATTAGGGTTGATTATATCCTTATAATACCTTAATTTTGTTTTTTCCTCTAACTCTTTATCACACCACATTTTATCATTAAATTTTGATCTAACATATTTTTTAATAGTATCTTTATTCTACAAAATGGTGTCTTCCCTGATTCCCCAATAGTTTAGCCAAGACTGGGAATCTTTATGCCATTGTCTCTTTAGTTGATGGTGGTTATGACTCGATTTTGAAGTAATTTTAGGAAGCCTCTTGTTTTCCATGTTTTTTTACCTTGTTCTTATACATTAGGTATCTAGTCATAGCCATGCTGGCAATGGGGAAGAGGCTTGTTTCTAGGAGGAGGATGGGATAGGGCGTATTTCCTTTAATTTTGAAAGTATAGGTTTTAAACTTCTTTTGTATTTGTTGTATAATTCTCCAAGATTCATGATAGATACTACAACCCCATACTTCACATGCGTAAAGAATAACATGTGTAACAAGAGTCTCAAAGAGGAGTTTCTTCTTATCCCAACTCCAAATATCAACTGATTTACAATTGTTTTCTAGCCCATAATAAGATTTCCATCCCCCATTAATCCTTTTCTCAATTCTATAATTCCAATTGATCTTGTGGTGAATATCAATTCCAACATATTTGTATGAAGTCACTTCCTCCAAGTTTTTGTTTTCATACACAAAGGTATCATAAGGGATCTTATTGGATTTAATAATCATGACCTTAGTCTTATCAGTGTTAACATTCATACCCATATTGAAGAAAAAATCATTGAGGATTCTTTGTTGGTTTTCACGATCATGGGGAATCTTTTCCATAAGAACGATATCATTGGCATAAATAAGAAGATTGATGACTATACCAGTGAGAGTAGTGTTGACACAACCAGCTTTTTCCAGGCAATCTTCTAACTTTTCAATGTATATGCCAAAAAGGGTAGCGGACAAGGGACAACCTTGTTTGACTTTGTTATTGCAGTAAATCTCTTTTGATCATCCCTTAGTGTTTTTAAATTTAGAAATAACATTCTCATACATCCTTATTGCAACAAACCTCAACGCGAGAGGTAGTTTTATCTCTTCCAACCTATTCCATAGGTTTTTCCTAGGAACCATGTCAAAAAGTTTTCTAAAGTCAACAAAACAACAAAAAATATTGGTTTTAGTATTGCATAACTCCTCTTCAATGATCCTAAAGGTAACAAGATGGTCCACAGTTCAATGATATTTCCTAGACCTAGCCTAGCCTTTATCTATTTTACTATGACTTTCTAGCCAAAGGATAATCTTCTTTTCCAAAATAATTCCATAAATCTTGCCTAAAATTGGGCTAATCATAATGGTCCTATAATTAGAGGGACTGTTTCTATATCCATTTTTAAAAATAGGAACAATGAGGCTTTACATCCAGGGTTAAGGGAAGCCATGATTGACTGCTAAATTGAAGAGCTTGTGTATGTGAGGGATAAGGATTGATCCTCCAATTTTAAACATTTCATCTTGGTAGCCTTCAATGTCCTTAGCTTTCCCATTTGTAAGCCGCTTAACCTTGAACTCTATGTCATCTAAAGAAAAAACTTATTCCTTTGTAGGGACAATAGGAATGGTTTCCATGGCATTAGGGAACTCGTAAATAATTTCAAGGGAGGAATTCAAGTACCTTAAGGGAATCTTATTATTTTCTTTAGTATTTAATTTTAGAATTTGTCTCCAGAATTTATTTGGATCCAACTTATATAGTTTTGAAAGTTGCTCTTGCCTTTTATTGATATAGTAGCTTTTTTTCCTTTTAATTGGGTCTTTGTACATATTGATTTTATCGAGTTTTAAGGACTCATTGGAAGAATCCCTAATGGCATTTATAGCAATTTTACATTCTTTATCATACCAAGGGTTGGTCATTCTATTATTCTTTTTATAGGAAACCTCGAAAGAGAACTCGTTAATAGAAGTGGAAATGCTAGTTGTAAAATTATGATAGAGTTCTACAATGTTGTCCTTATAAGTTAGGAGATTTAATTTACTATTTAAAACCTTTAAGAAAATGTCAATTTTACTTTTTTCAAAGCACAAATTCCTTTGTTTGTCATAATTCTCTTCAATGGTAATCCTATGCATGGAAAATTTTATATTTAGGGTTAAAGGTTTATGATCAGAGTAGAGATCATGGTCATTTAAAAGGTCAAAAGTTGTTATTTAGTTGGAAACGGGGATATCATATATCACATAATCTACAACAATACTACCGATCCCATGAATACAAGTCATCAGGTTCAAGTTTGACCACTTCATTACTCCATTGCAAATTAATAGGTCTTAAGAGTTGCAAATCCTGACTAACACAGTACCAAACAATTCTCAATTAGGTATTCAAAGCTTCTTTTATAGCTATTAGATCAAACAAGGTCCTCATCTATCCATAAAGGATTATGGTTGGAGTAATTACTTAAAAGAGTAGCTTGTTTAGTTGCAGTCCTAACATTAAAGTCTCCTAGTATGAGGATATTACCTTCATTTTTCAAACTATAAATATCTTGTTCTAAATTATTATAGGGACAATTGTTATCTAGATTGTTTTCTTATAAAAATTAGAATTAATAGGTGCAAAATAGTAAATTTCTATACATCTTCTTAGCATTGGTGTCTGAACTTTCTATCCAAATGTACCGATTGAGAGGGTCAATATTATGAAGTTGAATGTGAGGAGAAATGCTCTTTATAATATAACAAGTTGTGCCTCCTATCCTTCTATGGTGGGATTTTTTGTCCCATGCTGACCATAAGACAAATCCTTCTATGTTAGGGACCTTAGAATCCTCATGCTTCCAAGTTTCAACTAGATAGATAATATCAATATTACTCGGGATTCAACTTATCGTATGACCTTTGTGCCATGGAAAGGCACGACAGTTACAAAAAAGGATCCCGATGGTTCCAAATTCCTATTTATTATTATCCTTCTCGTCTCTATCCGTAACAATATCTTTTTGATTACCAATCATTTCCAATTTTCCTTCTTTCCCGACTTGTTTTACTTTTTGAACTTTTTTCCTTAATTCATCTTGGTCTTTGGGAATCAGGTCTTCATTTATAAATATTCCTTAGCCTTTTAAGCTCAAACATTTCCTAAGTATGTTATATTTATGGTCATTACAACTTACTTTGACACAAATCAACCTATCTTTGTGATCAATTATTTTTCCTAGACTCTTTGCTTCTATAAGGTAACTTATATCAATTTGTGATTTATTATTTAATTCTTCTTTTACTATTGCTAGAGTATCCTCCTCTTGTTTTTCTTTTATACCAAAATTTATGAGGTTCAAGTATCTTTTGTTACACTCATGGCCCAGTTCGATTATCTTATTCATTTCCTCTTTGATGGGTTTTATATCCAATTTGTTTTCCATATTATTTAAGGTCAAATTGTTGGTTAGTTTTTCTTCTAGCTCTTTAATCCTATCTCTCACGTTGTGATTTTCTTCAACCCCTCATTCTTGGGTTGATTGTTTATGTTTTCCATTTCTTGAATCCTATCCTTCATTGTATGCAATTCCCTCTTAAACCCTAAAAATCTATCCTCTATTTGATTTTGAATGATATCTTTAATTTTTTATTAATCATTGCCTCTAGCTCTATAAATATTAATTTTAATTAATGATTTAAACATTACAATTTTTTAAATCATTAATTAAAATTAATATTTATTAAAAAATAACAAACTTTGCCATACCCCATTATCAATTATTCCAATGAAACAATGGATTCTTTATTTCTTCTAACTATTAATTGAAGTTAATATTTATTTAAAAAATTAAAGATTTTATTATATTGTAAATAAACATTGAAAATATGTATATAGATTTTCATTTATTTTTCAATTCGGCTTAGTTTGAGTGTTTGAGTAGAAAAAATTGTTATACTCTCCACCCCATTTAATTTTTACAAATGACATATATATAGAAAATAATATAAATATATTTATAGTAAATTTTAAAATTTAGGAGTAATTATAAAAAAATAACAGTAAAATACATAACAAACCATTAAAAAGCACAACAATAAACACATAACAATCATTTTAAAAACATATTAATTTACTTGGAAAGTAATTACACATATAATAGTTACGTTTTGGCCAGAATTTGATTTAATCAAAGGAATCACATGTTCTAGCAGTAAAGAGGATATTCAGATATCTCAAGGGTACATAAGAGTTTGGATTATGGTATCCAAAAGGAAATGATCTATCACTTATTGCCTACAACATAATTACCAACTTAATGAGAACTCTACAAAGTTCTCGTTTTTTAGGGGGTCCAATTTTTTACCCCGTTTTTAAAAATGGTGTCTGTTTTTAGGTGGTTTTAGATATTTTAAAATTTTCAATCCACAATGTTTCCACATTTTTTTTTAAATACTTATTTTTTATCTATTTTCAGTATTTTCTAAATATTCAAAAAAAAATTATTGAACATTGTTTTTAGTCTTTTTTTCATGCTTCTTTCAATCTTAAAAATATCTTTTACCATTTACTTTTTTGAAATTATGATTTTTCACATAATTTTGTCTCCTTAATTCATTTATTGTTCCATACTTTTTAAATATAGTGAAAAGCATCATTTTTAACACATTGTTTACCTTTACTTCAATACATCGAAAACAATTGTAATTAAATAACACTATTTTTGAATATTTAGCAAAAACATACGCATTGTATAGCCATATATAATAAAAAAACCTATACATTTTCGGTATATATTCCTTAAAATAACATGTCAAATAAAGCATTTTTATGAAAATAATTGAACAAAAAAAAATCTAAATTTTATAAACAATTATCATTTTCTTTCATATTTTTATACATTTGAAGTAAAAAAATGACAACATTTAATAAAATTTTCCAAATTATATGATTCACATACAAATATAAAGAAAAAAAATCAATAAAAAGATTCATCACAAAACAAAAATAGATATACCTTTATTCTTATTTTCAAATATGAAAGTCAAATCCTTCCAGTTGTAGCTGATAAAAAATTTGCAAAATTGAGCATCGTCTTCAAAGACATATTTAATTTAATCAACAATATCATATATCCCAAATTCATCATTCTCAACAGACACATTATTTGACGTCATTATGTGCTTTCATTGTGTCATTTTGTTCTTCCATTGGTTCTTTGATATCTACAAGTTCTCCAAAGTGATCCTTTCCAATCATTCCTCCTAATGGTACTTGAGGTTCCTTTGACAATTTTCCCACCTTTTATTCACTAAAATATCATTTCCTCAAGACAACTTCTTTCATTTCATCTCGAACAACTGGAATAGAATTAATTCTTTGTTGAATAAAAGTGCACTACATTGGGTCACTTTCAATGGATATGCAATTCCTTCCTTTCTGTAGGAAACACGCTAATGGTGTACCTAATTACCAAATACAAAATAAGTAATTAAGTTAGATACTGTAAAAAGACATAACTTAAAAATAATCTAAGATTGAAGTATGATTTCATAAATATTAGATCATAATTCTTACTTGAACCGGAGAACAAATCTAAAACCCAATCTCCTTCATTTAAAAATGTATCTATAAGATAATTAATTAATTCTTGTGGTTTTTGATCAATGTTAACCATCTGTCCTTCAAAATCATTTCCCTCATATTTTAGCTATCTAACCACAACATTCTATACCGATATACTACTAGGAGTCTCCATCATTTTCATTGTCAAGAATAGAATTATAAGAATCATCTTTTGTCCAGGTTGCAAGATGTATACTCTCAAAATCAAATTTAAATGATTCATTCTTGGAGATTTGAGTATTAGTATTGTGCCTGTAACATAAATAAGTTAAAATTCAATTAACTCGTGAACTAATAAAATTGTTTTCTAATATTAATTTCTAAACATACACTTTCAATTGCTTAACAAATAAATTGCATCCTTGTATTTTATTTCCCGTTGAAGCTTGATTGTACTAATCCTTGTTTTGTGTCTGAGTGAAATACTAGAAATATCCAAAATGGTGATGTTGTAACTTCTGTAAATCCCATAACCACTTTACTGAAAGCTTGGTAAGTATAAGGATCAGAATCATATTCAATGTTTTGGATATTATAACCATGAGAGATATCTAGAATAACTAGGGAGTATTCTTTTTTAGGAATGATAATTGCAAGTTTTTCACAATCACCTAATATCACTTTATATTGAACAATGTCAATCCCATTCCAAATGTAGTGATCAAGGGTTTTATCAAGTTGAACATTTTGAACACATCTCCTTCTTTCACTCTTAAACTTGGTTGTTTGAGTAAAAATTTTGATAGTTTCAGGTACTCCATCTACATTCTTCTTTGAAATTTTTAATGAAACAAAAAAACATATAGTTATATATCTATAAATATTAAAATATAAATAAATTAACTTACAAACAAATAATATGAATGTAATAATTAAACATACATTTTTTAATGCAACAAAACATTCTTTCAATACTACTGAAGAACTTGAATATGGATAGTTGAGTTTAACATCATCCCATCTTTCTTCATTCAACATATTGACCATTTCCTCTTGCATTTTCATATACACCTTGTGACTAAATAAAACAAAATTAATCTTAAACGGATATGTTAAATTGAAAAAAATAATTTTCGTGTCCTAACATAAATAAAAATAACTCAACAAACTTACTTTTTAAATTCATCACACATTTCTTCCATCGACAATTCTCCCAAGCTAACATGTCATAATATAGTTATGATAAGTTTATCATCCTTCACTCCTTGTATTGATCATCAGGAATATTTCTTATGTCAGGAACTATCTTACTTGTGCCGCATATCAATGGTTTAGCCCTCTTACCTCCATGATTTGTTATACTAATATTTTTCCATAAGGTTAAGATCTCATCTATCAAATCCCATACTTGTCTAGTTCTAAATCTCAACTGAAAATACTTGTCCACAACTCTAAATATATCACTTCCTTTGCGATATTTTGTTTTTGTATTTTCATCATGAAGTGAGAATCATATTTCCATAGAGCATTGCTTTTGAAACTTTACATCAACATTTGATCTCTCCCCGTGGCATATTTCAGAAAATTCATTATGGATAAATATCACCCCTTCAATTAAGGTCATAGACATTATGTACTCATTGTTTGTGTTATGATGCCATGCTGTAAATTTTCTTTTGAATTTGTTAAAACGACATAAATTATGCATTTGACTATTTGAAAAACAAGATTATTGGGATATTCTTGCATCAATTCTCTTCTATCCTTTGCGGAATGATTTCCTCCAATCACATAATATTTGTAGTCAACACATTTTGATATATCAAATTCTTCCCTTGTAGGAACTTCCATTGGGTCAACAAGAACTAGGTAGTCAACCACATGTCCATATGGATTGTATCTAATCAATACTTTCAAATTGTGAATATGCAAGTGATGCAGTTTTCTAATTTGATATTTTTCCCACCCTTCTGTGGGTTTATAAAGTTGTTTCACATTCAACTGAAATGTGTGGCCATCATCAACTAAGTTTGTCATCCTCATTCTATTTTGAATGGTATTTTGTGTTGTTTTCATAATACCATCCTATAGATCAACACCTGGTGTTATTATTTCTTTGCTACCCTTAGAAAATTCACTACAATACTCTGATCTAACGATGGCTTCTTGAACATTATCAACATTTGGTTTCTTCCTCTTATGATTTAAATTTGTTTCATCTAAATCAATGATTTCTTCATAATCAATGAGAATAGACTCATCATCAACCATTTCTCTTTTGCATTTATCTTGTTTGTTCTTTTTGCGAGGAGTGATAAACTCATTGGGACCAATCTCAACAAAATATTCATTTGGAATTTCCTCATTTTCAAAGGTAACCCTTTTAGGATTTCTAGAATGAGGGTTTCTCTTTCTTCTTTCATGTTCTTCTCTATATACTCTTCCAGGTTCAACCTCCATTACTTTCTATTTTTTTTCCTTCCTTCTTGTGTCTTTTAAATATGACAGCCATGATATCATTCTTAGTAGAGTAAATCCCCACTAGCATATGTGAAATTCGTTAAACAAAATCCTGTAAAAATAAAATATAACAGTTTCATGTTAAATAAAATTAAAACATTACCATGATACTAAAAACAATAAATGGTACAAAAATAGAAATAAAAAAACTTGCATTGTCTTTCTCAATGTCATCAATGATGGATGCACATAGTTGCATTTTTGGAAGCCATTATTGTAGGTAGTGATCCAGATATATTCATAGATAGTATTTTTTCTGCCATTTTCCTATATTAAGATAAAAAAAATTAGGCATTTCACATTATAATAAACTAAAAAACACAACATTGAATATAAAAACTAATTTAATATATATATATATATATATATATATATATATTCACCCATCCCATATGTAAAAAACAATTCGACCCATAGATTTGTTGGGCTTATGCTAGGACCAAGACGATGACTTGGTCGTGGGGGGCAGACATGTGTTCAAGCCATGGGTGTGCCCATGGCTTGGCCAGAGGGTTGGCTAGGCTAGGGCGATGTCGGGCATCTCCCCATCCCACCCGCGACTAAGGCACGAACATTTCCTAGTGACCACCATGGGCCAAAACTAATAAAATTTAAGTAAAAAATAATAAAAAAAGATAATTGTTTTTAAATTATACCTAAATTTGACTTTTTTCCATTTTTTGTTCAAAAACTCTTAAGGTTTTTGTTAATATTTTTTGAAATAAGTCTCATATTTTTTAAAAAGTTGGGTATTTTTTAGGAGAAAGTACAAAACATCTAAACAAATTTAAGGTTTTTTAATTTTTGCATGAAAAAATATTATGTGATTCAAGGATAATCTTATACACGATGTTTCTGGTTGCTAGATTCTCCTATGATGTCTTCTCGATGTTTTAGTTTGCTTCAAATCCTAAAAATTATACTTCCCAAGATATAACACAATATAAAAGATAAAACAAGACTGTGTATATATAACATAGATGATATAAATTATTGTTAGTATAACGAATGTGGGATAAATAAAAATTAGGTATATTCTATACATATATAACTAAAATTATATGGATCATAAATATGTTTAATAAATGTGGGATAAATAAATAAACATGATAAATATTGTATTAAACATGTAAATAACAAAATAAAAGAGCAAAAAATTGTTTTAAATGTTTAAGG
>ML780892.1:1051915-1069052 GCA_009831015.1 Picea engelmannii | reverse complement strand
GGGCATTTAGATTGAAAATATCATTATTTATGTAACCCCCTCCCCTCTTGGGGGTTCTTCGACCTCCCGGTCAAGGATATTCGAATTCCCAAACTGACTTAGCTCCTTCAGGCCTGGCATAGGCTATCTTAGCCTTAGGTGCAGGTCCTATGGAACCTGCGGACCCTTTTCTTTAGCGCTTTTATGATCTTGAAATTATGGGTGCTAGCTCCTTTCTACTAGCCCTTATCCACATGTGACCTCGGGCTATGAATCAGGGTTAATCACCTTAAGTGCTTCGGGACTTCGGACTTCACTGCCTTGGATGCAACAAATCTCTTTTCACACAAATTCCAAACCAACGAAGCTACCCAAAACTAGATCTACGATTCATGTTCCCTTCGAAAACCAACGGTGGCGATATCCTTTAGAAATTCGGGCTTCGGGTGTTCTTGGAACACCTGACTCCAAATCCACTGAAATTAGAAATTGCGAACACACACATGCACCAGATATATGACCCACATTCATTTCATAGCCAACAAGTGAGATTCACTTCGGGACTCCGGATTCGGGAGTTTCGAGTGTTCCAAACTCCTCCTTCCTCTGATGTGCTCCGTAGCTAGATGTATATATCAAGCGCCACGTGCTCTTCTTGATCGACGACTATGATCTACTTCAGGACTTCAACCTTCGAGAGTTTCTAATGCTCCAAAACCTTTTCTCCCTGAAGTACCTTTACTCGAAGTTACAGATCAAGCGCCACACATGGATGAAAGTGTTCTAGCATCACATGAAGGTAAGTTACATAACTAGACCATTCATTATCATTCTTATAAAATCATCAATTAGTATTTTGAACCAAAATATAATGTGACTAAATGTCAATTATTTTTGGCTTTGTTAAAATATATAAGTTTAACCATTGTTAGGATAATTTTAGGCATTAAAAGAGTCAAAATTTTAGAAAAAATGCATCATGTTGTTAGAAACCTTATGGATTCCTTTCAAAAAATTGGTAATAAATATTGTTCTAAATATCGTAATGCATCGCGACGTGTCTTTCCACAATCAATTCTTAGAAATATCTTAAGAAAACATCATTTTCTCCAAATAAACCTCTCAACTCATGAAATACAATATCAAAACCCTTAGAAAGTATTATAATAGATGAAATAGCCTCGACACAGGTGGCCCAACATATTTGTGGGCCTTCAATGGTAGGATACCTCATTGGTTGTTTCCACGTATAGGTTTTGCAATTGGAATTCATGTTTTACGGTGTAAGAAGAAAAGGTCAGAGTAGTAGAGACGAGAATTCATCTAAGTAGATAAATTCTTATGATGAGTAGAAGTAGAATTTTATTTGGTTGGAAATTTTAATTACAAAATTAGTTAATAAATTTTTTTAAAATATTTGATGAAAATATTAATTAAAATTAATCAAATTTTTAAAGAACTAAGTAATATTATATTGATATATAAAGATTAAGATTTATTTGACTTGTAAAAATTTATAATTTTTTTAAAACTTAACTAAAATTTCCAGTTTTATTAAAACAGAAATTATAAAATATATGATATATGTATTGTCTATTTATTTTCTATCATATTTGTAATTGTAAAATTACAATTTCTCTGAAAAAAAGATGACCGTGCACAATACATAAAACCTAATCTAGTTACGTGAAATCATGCTTCATCGCTTTTTCATTTTGTTGAGATCCAAGTGTAGGTTGAATTGGATATTTATTTATGTTCTTCGTAACTTGTTGAGTAGTGATATCTTCTATATATTTTTCTTTCACTAAATCAATGGAGTTATAGGGTCAATCTAGAAGAGATTGAGTACTACGAGCGGAACATGGAATTATGTTATAATGCATGTTCAAATTTTTGGCTAATTTCTCTAATCTTCTCTAACCTTTGAGTCATGGATTCAATTCTCATTTCTAGTGTTAAATTTTTTTGTTGATTATTGACCGTTTCTACTTATATTTGACTACAATCTAAGTGATAAATTTCATGTTGGAGGGCAGCCATATTAGTGGCAAGAGACCTTAGTATCTGTACCAAGTCCATAACACCCCAATACATGCACTTTCCAACACAAATGTTCTCAACCATGATCACGCCAACTTGAATGTACAGTGAGACATAGAATGTACAACAACATCTGGCCACTAATGAGGGTTAGCGCCCCAAAAAAAGCATGAGTTTTGCGATGTATTATTCAAAAGGAGACCAGAAAGGGTATGTGCAGTGGGTGACTACAAGGATAGTATCATAAGATGTTTTTATTAGGATATTTTTTGTCACACACATAACGTACAACATTGTCTAGCTACTAATGAGTGGTAGCACTCCGAAACAAACATGAGTTTTGCAATGTATTATTCAAAAGGGAACCCAAAAGGTTAACTGAACTGGGTGGCTACAACAATCACAACTTAAGATGTTTTCATTAGGCCCTTTGCAATCACACACAAAATGTATAGCACTATGTGACCATTGATGAGGGGTAGAACCCTAAAATAGGCGTGACTTCTGTAATTTATTATTCAAAAGAGGACCCAAAAAGGTACTTGGACTAAGTGGCTACAATAGTTGTAACTTAAGATTTTTTTTTTAATCTCTTTGTAGTGACATGCATGAGTTTTGTAATGTATTATTAAAAAGGGGACTCGAAAAGTTACCTACACTGGGTGACTAAAACAATCGTAACTTAATATGTTTTTCTTAGGCCCTATGTAGTGACACATAGAGTGTAGAACATTGTTTGGGCATTGATGAGGGGTAGCGCCCAAAAATAGACGCGAGTTCTGCAATGTATTATTGGAAGTGTGGAATAAGTCATTTAATTCTTGCAATAATTTTGAAGAGGGAAAAATATTGTTGGTATCTTATCTGTTTAATTGCAATAATTTCAAAAATGGAAGAACAATGTTCATAACCTATCTTTCTAACCACCTGGATGGGGTGCCACCTGGCACAATGAGGCAGACAAATGGACCAGACTAGATGGGGGAGTTATTATCCTCCGGCACCAACCCCTGTGCATTTACTTCCCGTGGCTCACACCATGCGGGAAATTAAGTTAGTGCATCTGGTTGAGCTCTTGGGTAAGCAAACTAGCTAGACATTCGGTACCAAACACTTGCAGAGGTACCGTCGGCCTTCAATTGCGATGGGAAGGGTCATTTCAGGCTCGCAATGTGTTAATAGCAACCCCATAATGCAACTCAATTCATTCTTCACCTGGTGCACTTTTCTTGCAGAGCACTTCGGCCTTGATGGCTTTTCTGGCATCATCGCTCTAACCCTGTGTGTCCTCTTGGCCTCAATTCGCCCCATGCGAAATAGGAACATCCATCCCGCTTCGTTCTTCTTGGGCTCCTCCATCTCCCTCAGCTGCATTCTACTTCATTACAAAACCTACTTTTACCCCCTCCTCCACCCCCATGTTCCCCCTACCATGCCATGGGAGCACGGAACGCCCAAGAGGGGTGCTAGGAAAGATAATGCCCTCTCTCGAGCTACCAGGTTCACAACCTCCCAAAGAGATCTCATCGCTCACTTTGCCCATCCTCGCCATTCTACCCTAAGCACTTAGCCTGCGTCACTTCAGTCTCTTGAGGCATGCAAGGTGAAAATGGAAACAACATCCTCCACAACGCACTTTCCCCCATCGCCACCTCTGCCTTTGCATCATTGTCCCAACATAGTGAAAGAGGAGGCGCCACCTCTTCCTTTGCATTACAAAACTAACATAGTGAAAGAAGAGGCACCACCTCTGGCTTTGCATTATATTCCAAGCACAGTGAAGGAGGAGGTGCCACCCTTGGGTGTGTGCCCCCCCTTAGTCACCAACCTTCTAGGCTCCCCAACTGTTAAGCTGGGAGAGCCCTACTACGGTGATGAGAGCTACCAAGTGGAGGAGGAGATCCCTCCAAGTTGGTAGCTGACGGGTACAGGAAAGGAAACAATTGCAGTCAGTGGCGACAAGACGGGCAAGGGAGAAGAGGCATCACACTTTTCCAACCATCTCAGAGAAGAGTACCTTGAGCTCCTCTTCGAGATCAAGCAATGGTAGGATGACCAGATGCATTGTCAAGGCATCATCAGTCAAAGAATGGACATTATGTCTGAGGAACTCAAAGATACTCCAGCGCAAGCCCGGTGCCCAACTTGCAAACATCGATTCACCCCAACTTACAACATCCATGGACAACCAGATTCTTCCATGGACTGAAGCGGCTCACCCCAGGTCACAGTCTTTTGTTTATTTCAGTTATATCGTCGGTGGTCTAATTTACCACGATGACAAGATAGATTTTTCTCTCTTTGTATGTATAATTCTATCAGTAATAACAGCTCAGTATATGGCCATCCTTAGAATAGGAAGGCAGAATTGGGTTCCTGCAAACAAGTCTTGCAATTTTCTATATAATTTTTGTATAATTTCTTACAATCATGACAGTGCCAAAATAGATCGAAGCCACTTGTTATGGTTTCCCTCCTGTGACGGAATAGGTGGTTGCCAAGTGTCACTGTATTGCAGACAATTGATATAATATAAAGTTTACTTTTTATTTACAAAAACACTTATCTTTCTAACCTTTTTTATGATAAATAAAAAATCACTATAAATCAAAATATTCTGAATTTTTAAAGCACCTAGAGTGATTTAGAGTGAAAAAATTTACTTCGTAATTTGTCACCATGCTAATCTCCACCCATTGTTTAATTCTAAAATTCCTTTTAAATTATAAATAATTCACACCTACCACCCTTATTTTAACTTCTTTATGTGGCTAGTACCTTTTAATTTACTAATAGGAAAGTCCCATCTTTCAATTTTAGCCAAATTTAAAATATTTAAGATGCATGATATCATGCATTGATGTGCCTTATAATTAGGCTGCATGATATGAATAAAGGAATCCCAAAAATAGGACTTTTGAAAATACAAAAGTGTCTCCATATATAAGAGAGAAAGCACATCGCTCATATGTTTCAAAACATGATTGTAGAAAGAACCACCACCATAACATATATAGAATGTCATTGATGAGCGGGAGATCTCCCATTAAAACACATTAAACCATGATTTTATCCCTAACCAGTTTTGATTTCAAAATCATGAAATCACAAAACTTTACCAGCCCCTCCAAACAAACGAGCAACGGGTTGAAAACCATGAGTCTGTATCCCTTGAGTCATCAAACGGGTTTTGCCACGTGAGCATGGAAGGCCTTCTTTCCTGCCAAACAACGGAGTTGAAAGCCAGCTGGTGCATGCGTTCGTCGAGGGGAAATGAAACAGAGAGCGTAGGATGACCGGAAAATGAAACGAAGATCGTCGGATGTTGGTCATAGTAAATGGTAAAGGAGGGATCTGACAATAAGGAATTGAAATACTTGCAGGTGAGGGACATACTACCTAAATCCAAAAGGGGAAGCTTTTCCAGGATTAGAATTTGCACATTCTCTGGTAGTTTACTCCACACAGTGCTTTCCATATTCTGTTGGATGAAATTCCAGAGGTGGTAAGAGCAGCACCAAACTGTGAAAAGTGTGGGAAAGGAGACAAGAGGAGAGAGTGTTAAATGGCCGGAACTGTGTGGTGATTATATTTATAAATTGCGGAGCTTGCTTTGCCAAATTTAGAAAAGTGAAATCCTCTATTTATACCCATTAAAGAGATGATATTTTTTGACTTTTTAGTAAAACTCTCTATAGGGTCGGTATGCATTCACTCTAATTTTGGATATATATATATATTATTTGAATTAAAACATTTTTTTGGATGGAACATATAAGAAAGAAAAAAGAAAATGATTTTAATTTCTATTTCCATTCTCGCTTCGCTGAATTAGTTATTCCAAGAGCTAGTTATCAAGATACATATATAGTTGTCCTTATTGTCTTTGAAGGCTTCACACTCTAAAATGAAATGTTTTTCTGCTTCCACTTCTACGAAGGTGCAAAACACACACACCCTTTTTTCCCAAGCCTCTTTTGGTCTTTTCCAATGCCCAATTTCACAACGGACATGATGGGAATTGGTTCTTAATTGGGCAATAAGAATTTTGGCTCTCCAAGATATTTTGGCCCCTATGTAAGCTTTTTGATGATGATTGTATTCGGGGTTAAACTCTTCAATATAATATTGTTTCTTTCTCCCAAGTCCTTTATTCCAAGTTCGCTTATGGAACCTATCAATAACAAAAGCCTTTATGTATTTACTCTTCCTAGGGTACTTGTTCAAGTGGATATCCCATTTATTGATCCATTTAATATTTTGTCACATCGATGACTTCTTTCTTTTGCATAATATTTCATTGAAGACAGCCTTAAGCCACCGACTATTTTCCATTTGCTCAATTTTTTTTAGATATCTTATGAAACGCACCATAGCAATTGCTTCAATAAGAGCAACCCCCATTTCACTCACCAGGATATCATAAGAGACTGAACTTTTAATTTTAAACTTGTTTATGATCAAGCATTTTTTAATCTTCTCAATTTTCTTTCACTGTAAGTCAGATGTGTTGTTGGCCCACACTTCACAACCATATAGAACCATCGGGATCACTAAAAGCCTAAAGAGAGTTTGCATAGTCTTCCAATCCCATAGCTCTGCTTCTCTCCACCTATTTTCAAAAGCATAGAACGCTTTCCACCCTCCCAAATTTCTTTTCTTTCTTCAACCTTAGGTACTTAGATTTTTGTTCAAGTCAATTCCGAGGTATTTGTAATCTGCCACTTCTTCAAGAGTGTTGCCTTCAAAGTAGAAATTATGTTGTTTATGTTTTCTTTTATTAGAAAAAATCACCACTTTCGTCTTGCTAGTATTGAGTTGCATCCCCACTGTACTGCAAAAGTTCTCATGGGAAGTTAAGTGTTCTTGCAAGCCAAGAGCGAATTTACCAATCATAATAAGGTCATATGCATACAAAAGAAGCCTTATCAAAAAATCACCCAAAAAAGCACCATCACCCTCCTATGAGTTTAACCACTCTTCAAGTTTGTCTATATATAAACCAAAAAGGGTAGGGGACAGTGGGCACCTTTGCTTCACCCCTATATCGCTCCTGGAACTTTCGGAGATTCCATCTGATGTTCTTATTTTGACTTTAACCTCCTCATATAGCCTATGGATGGCTGCTCAAAGATGTATAGGAACCCCAAGTTCCTCCATTCTATGCCAAAGCTTATCTCTAGGGACCATGTCAAAAAGTTTTTTGAAATCGACAAAGCAACAAAAGGCTTCCTCTTTTTTCTCCCACACTTTTTCAATGATGTGCCTTAGAGTTATACCATGATCAATCATTGAGTTTTTAGGTCTGAAACCTGCTTTCCCTTTAGCATGCTTATCCCCTTCTTCCGCCCACTCACTGATTATATTTTCTAGCATACTTCCAAATAACTTTGCAAACAAGGGGTTTATCATTATGGTGCTATAGTTGGAGGGATTTCTAACACCCCCACTCTTGAAAAGCGGTATTTCTAGGCTCGTTGTCCAATCTGTAGGGAATCCCTGCTGAATGATGTTGTTGAAAATTTTCAGAATGTGAGGTGTAAGAGTTTTTGAACCCCACTTTAGGTATTTTTCTTGGATTTCAACAAAATCTTTTTCTTTTCCAACACCCAACTTTTTTATACCCACCTCAATTTCTTGCATGGTGAAGAGATTAGTATTAGTGTTGACCAAGGGAAGGGGGTCCATCATAGGATATTTCTCGTAAAGCTATTTTACATACTCGAACCATTGATAGGATGTGATATTATTTTCATTTTGTTTCTTTTTCATTTGGAGTTCCTTCCAAAATAACTTGGGGTTATTTTTTGCCAAGAATATTAGTTCCTCCCTCCTTGAGATCATGAAATCAACTTTTTTCTTTCTTACAATTTGCTTGTAAGATTTTATGTTTATTTCTTTCTGTCTTACTTTTTCAAAGTTTTCCTTGTTGTTTTTCATTCCTCATCAAACCAAACATTAATCGAAGAGCAGTTTGTTTCGGATTTCTTATTTTCTGCTCTTTTGCATTTTGTAAGTGCACTTTGGATTAAATTTTTTAGCACATGGCTATGAAGGCCCTGGGACAAAAATTTTTTCTTGTTAAACAACCTCTTTAGCGCTATCTTGAAGGTGTTATAGTTTTTTTGAGTCAACAAAATTCTTTCCTTTCAAGGAGGTTGGTGAATGTGTTGATTTGTATTCCCATGTTGTTGTTGCTCAACCCAAGTTAGACTTAAATAGATCTATTTGTGATCATATTTCAACTCTCACAGTTGTTCACCAATAAAAAATTACTCCATTTTCTCACACAAGTCATGTGAACAAATTGCATAGTCTACTACACTTGCTCCATTATAGGTATTGCAGGTGAAATTGCCAGAATTCGCCCATCTAGCCAAGCCATTACAAATTATTAAGTCAAATGGCCCACATAAAGTAAGCAGTTGTTCCCCAAAAATGTTCCAGCTTTTGTTGTCCTCTGAGACCCTTGTCCAATGATGATTTCTTTCTTCTGTAAACCAAATGGGGTTGCAGACTTCCTTACAACGAATAATACTATCTTGTTCGCATGATGTTCTAGCTTTGAAATCACCCACTATAAGGACTTCACTTAGTTCAGAGTACACTGCAATATCATTTTTTAAGGTTGAAAATGGGTCTTTGTGGTCAAGCCCCCTATTTTTGTAATTTTTTGAAACTTATGGGGAAAAATAACATGCTGCAATCCTGATGATGTTACCATTTTATGATATCTTAAACCAAATGAATTGTTTTATTTGAGTCCTCTCTTTCTAACTAAATGAGATGAGATTTTTTCTCTTCACTAAGACCTTGATACCCCAGTGTCCTTTAATACCATTTTCAGCTTCTTTGTTCCATACTGCCATCTTGACATACTCTTCAAACATAGGTGTCTTGCACCCTTCATGCTCATGTGTTTCCAATAGACAAATTTTGTCTCTATATTCCAAGATAGGTCTTAACTCAGGTCCTCGTCTCCAAGGATAATCTCTGCAATTCCAACAAACTAATCTTAAAGAAACCTGGGAGTAATTTGATTGCTATTTTTTTTTGTCTACAAGAATCAAAGTTGAGTCTTCACCCCTATTTGTCTGTACTGGCCTTATTAGATATTTTCTTGCTAATGAAATTGTTGTCTCTTCTTGGCTATCGACTTGTTGTCTTGTTCTGGAATGAGGACCGAAAAAGGAAATAACAACTTTTCCTTTGAACACCCATGCTCTTTTTCCTTCATCCCTTGTTTCCCTAACCTTTGACAACTCTTCCCTTCTTTCCTATTTATCTCCGTCTAGAAAAAAGCAAGAGCCACTCAAGACTTGCTTCTTGCCTAGGAGAATTTTTTTGTCACGTATGATTGACATGATGAATTTAATGGTCCTAGCTCTCTCGCCACTAGACTTATCCACCCTCCATGGTTGGAAAATTCGACCTTGTCAAAGCAACTTGTCCTTCAAAAATTCACTTGCAAGATCAAGAGTAGACTCATTTTTTCCATACTCTCTCACACCTTTGATAATTACATTTTCTCTATATAAGATCAAGAGTACACTTGTATTTCATGAAAATTTAAAGGTATTTTTCCTTATTTAGAGGATGGTACAAGAGTTAAATTGATCTATGGTATTTTTGGTAACCTAACCCAATAATATCTATAAAGGGAGCTAGATACTCAACTACGTGGTGTTAACCTAGGGTGCTTTAAAATGAAGGATGTGGTGGTGGGATTTGATCCACTTATGTGTTATTTAAAATAAAATTTGAAGGACACTGGGTGGGATTTTATGTGTTCTTTAAAATAAAATTTGCAGGACATAGGGGTTGGTTTTGATCCACTTATGTGTACAAGGAAGTTTGTTTGAAGAACATGTAGTGAATTTTTATCCACTTATCTGTTTTTTAAAATAAAATTTGAAGGACATGGGGGTGGGATTTGTTTCACTTATGTGTAGGTTTGAAGGACATGGGGGTGAGCTTTTATCCACTTATGTGTGCTTAAAAATAAAATTTAATAGACCAACATGTGGACTTTGCTTCACTTTTGTTCTTTAATATCTTGGAATTGATGTTTTTCATTTGTATTGAGCGTAACAAACTTATTATGAAGGAGAGGTTATTTTGTTCAAATTCATGACTCTAACAAATAATATGTGAAATAAATAAAATATAACAAAATGAACCAAGATACCGAAGATGAAGATGCCAAGTATGTGCATAATTCCACTAACTTAATATGAAGGTGAGGTTATTTTGTTAAAAATCATGAATCTAACAAATGATAGTTGAAATAAAGAAAATCCAACAAAATGAACCACGATACCGAAGATGAAGATGCCAAGTATGTGCATAATTCAAGAGGAGGAAAACGATTTTCTTGTCACTTGTGTCAATATCTCTTGTTGATATTTTGCTTCCCTGTGTGGAAATATTTTCTATTGTAAAATCCATTCCTTAGTCTGTTTGGTAAAGTGTATTATGGCTAGAAGGGAGTTGTAGTTGCATGTTTTGTTTCATCTAATTGTCCCTTGATGAAATATTGTTTGATTAATGTTGCACTATAAGTCCTCATTGGTAGCTGCAAAGAATGTAAGATTGACTTGGATACATCATGTATTTAGACTATTTTCCTAGAGAACTGACAAGCATCGTGGTTAGGTACCTAGGTGTCTCGGTATATGGAAATATGTCCATAGGATGGCCACTTACTCAATATTTATATTTGGGTTGATGTTAGGCCCTAGAGTACAACATGTTATGAGTCAATTTGTGTGGCACTAGTGGGATGATCAGTTCCCAACTAGTATGTGCTCGAGATAACAGTTTTACAAGTGACTGGAGGACCATGTGCACTTTTGGAAGCAAGTTGCTTGGGTGAATAACCACTGGTTGGTTATCATGGAAGTTAAAATTGATCTAGTTAAAGATACCGAGGATTGATTGCAAACTAAATTTTGGAGTGGAATGGTGAGACTGTAGCAGGAAGGATAGAGATGTTGTCCTGAATAAAAAAGAGTTTTTTTTTTGTTAGTTTGGCCCAAGAAAATCTGATGGAAATCTTGTAAGATGTAAAGTGCATGTCATTATAGGACCTGGATAAGCTTGCATACCCCTCTTCCATATGTTCCTAATGATTTGTAGTGTAGGAACCTATGTTATAGAGTTCTTGAACACGTGGAGGAGTGGGCCGTGTGTTGGTTGGATTCTCTACGAGTGGACCATGTTGGTTATATAGTCTTGGAGGTTCCTAGAAACAAGAATTTTTACATTTAGGAGGAGTTCATCAATAATTTGAATGAAACATTTAGATAAAGGACATCAAATTAGACTGGTGGTTGCAGCATTTCAGTGCCCATGGATTATGGTGGATGGTTGTTCCTTTGTTTATTAGGAGTTTCTTCAATACATACTGGAGAATTTGTTTTGAAGGACTATATGACAATGAAGACTTGACTTCATAAAGTTTAAGACAAGTAGTCATTAAGGGGGAGTGTTGGAATTATGAACTCATACTTGTCTTATATGTAATCATATTTGTTTTTGTTGTGATTATTGGCTATTATTGGGTTGACTTTGTCTCTATGTAAGGAGTTTGTTTCTAAGTCTCTAGGAGGTTGAAATATTCTCTCAAGTGGTTGTTGGTGTGGATAATATAGTGTGTCTATATCTTAATCCTAAGTTTGATGTATTTATATGTAACATTATTTGATGTTAATATAGAGAATTCAACACAATTTCTGGTGTGTGAAAATCATGTCTACTCTCCCATTCTCATTTATATATATGGTATCACAATCGGACTCAACTTGAATCTCTCATGGGATACCCCATCTATATGGAAGCCTATGAGAATAATCTGTAAGGGTAGATTAGTGTAGAAGAGGAGTAGATTTTTTTACTAAGTGCTATGATTGTGTGTCCATTGTTTTATGGAGGTGTTTCCTACCGCCACTTTGAGAGAGAGATAAGAACTAGATTCATTGATTGAGAAACATTTTAGAAGTTGGGTTGTTCCCATAGACCGATCATGCCCAGAATGAGCATTGGAAATGGTGCATAGAATATTGGAGTTTCTATTTTAAGCAATGTCGAAGAATTGAAAAATTAAGTGCAGAGTTTCCACTTTGATTGTGATGGTGTTATATAAAAGTGCCAAAAGATGATTGACGATGTACAAAAACATTAAACATGCTTGAAGGGTAAGAAAGTTGTTTTCATGTGTGCACAATTATGGAAATGGGAGCTCATTGAGGATGTGGATTGACCGTCAATATTCCCTTGCTTAAACTTGCCCAATTTTTATTGAAAATATTTACATAGGGAAGTGTACTTACAAGGATCTTTCTAGTTAATAATTTGTTATTAAATAGGAATTTGAATGTCACCCACACGGGTGTAGACGGATTGGCAAGTGCTATGTAAATGGAAGGAAATCTGTAAAATGAAGTCTCATGTTTGATTCTCACCCGGATTTACTCGTGTGCCATTCTTGTGGGCTGGGTGGTTGCATCTGGGGTTATAGTGGTAGCCGACGGGGATCGACCCCGTATCACGAGAGTACGAGAACCACCAATTTCCGATTCCCCCAATAAAAAAAAAGGAATTCGAATGTCATTCATAAATATTATCTAAAATTTTATATATATATATATATAAATTCTTGTATATTTATATAATTAATATTTTAATTTTAACTTTTTAAATTATTAAAATTAAGATGATTTAAAATATTAATTTTAAAAATTTGAAAATTAAATTAAATAATTTATTATTTTCTAAAGATTTAATAAATAAAATTTAATTAATTTAATTTTTATGAAAATTAAACATTGTCAACATCATTATCTATACTATTTCAAATTCTTTAAATCATTAATTAAAAATAATATCTATTAAACATGACAAACTTTGCCATACCCATTATCAATTATTTCAAAGTAACAATGGATTCTAAATTTCTTTGAACTATTAATTAAAGTTAATATTTATTTAAAAAAATAAAGATTTTACCATATCCATTATCATTATCAATGTAACAATGGATTCTAGATTTTTGAAGTATTAATAAAAAATAATATTTATTTAAAAAACTAAATATTTTAGCATACTGTAAAAGTTGAAAATATGTTCATAGTTTTCTATTCATTCATTTTACAAATGGCATATTCTAGATGTAAAAAATATATATTTACAATAAACTTTGAAGTAATTATAAAAAACAAGAAGAAGTTGGCTTTACAACACCATTGTTTCTTTTGTACGCTACCCCTTATAAAATATAATCCCGCACTCATGGGAAAAAGAGACTAGTGGGTAGATTCTAACTTTACTAGCCCCTTCAAATACATGAGCAACGAGTGGACAACCATGAGTCTAAATCCTTGTTTTAGTGTATTGTTGTGGTGTTTTTAGCCTGATAATAACACATCTTTCTCTTATTTCCTTCCATTAAGATACTCTTGCTTCAAAGTTTTTTCATCCAATTCGAATTTATAAATTGTTACTTACCCTTCGGTGGCCTAAACAGTAGTCAACGAAAATTTTTCCTGTTCTTGTTTTTTGGAATTCAATTGCAATTTTTACAGGTTTATGACAACAACAAAGTATTTAGGGACACCCCCTCCCCTCAAGGTTGGCACGCACCAACCTAGAGAGAGAAAATATTTGTCGATGACACTTAGGGAATTTTCTTATAGAATTAGCCACTTTTTCATCGTTGATGTTACTGTATTTCAGATCTGATTTAGGTGTTAAAAAGAGTGCTAACATGTAGTAAAATAGCACAATTTCTTTGTTGCATTCTCATCTAGTAAGACTTGATATTCATCTTACTTCTTGTTATTTAATGACATTCTCCTCTTTCGTGTTTGTTACCCCCCATCCCTGGGGTAACTAGGGAGAGTATGTCTCGAGGCCTTGAGGTAATAGACATAGAGTGTCGAGAGCTAGATTGACCAACAAAGCCCACATTGAGTAGATAGAGCCCCTCCTCTCCACCACGCATCACCACTCATTGTCACAAAATAGTAGTGTATGCCACACCAACTTGGTCCACAAAGGACAATGATTATTTCTTCATGACGCAACAAGTCTATTCTCATGGTAAGTGTCACTTTAATATTTGAACCATTTGAGCATGTTGCAAAGATTCATTTCTTGATTATGGAAATTCTATTTGGAAATTATCTATTTTGACTTAATTCACCTTGGTGGTTGACATGGTATCCTAGTAAGTTGGTCTCATTTGAGAAAAGGGTTTCTACTCGGGGGTATCCTTGAAGGGTTATCATACCATTCCCACTCATACTTACAATTTTCCACACTTCTTCCCATCTAATTCCTCTTCTTTTGGGTCTTTGGGTTCAGTGACCCCAAGAAGGGTTTGTACCTCATTTCATGGGAAGAAGGGGCTAAAGGCCTAGAGGTGTTGGAGCTAGCACTGTAAAAATCAAAAGTCATCATTCCTCTTCTTGTTATTTAATGACATTCTCCTCTTTCGTGTTTGTTACCCCCCATCCCTGGGGTAACTAGGGAGAGTATGTCTCGAGGCCTTGAGGTAATAGACATAGAGTGTCGAGAGCAAGATTGACCAACAAAGCCCACATTGAGTAGATAGAGCCCCTCCTCTCTACCACGCATCACCACTCATCGTCACAAAATAGTAGTGTATGCCACACCAACTTGGTCCACAAAGGACAATGATTATTTCTTCATGACGCAACAAGTCTATTCTCATGGTAAGTTTCACTTTAATATTTGAACCATTTGAGCATGTTGCAAAGATTCATTTCTTGATTATGGAAATTCTGTTTGGAAATTATCTATTTTGACTTAATTCACCTTGGTGGTTGACATGGTATCCTAGTAAGTTGGTCTCATTTGAGAAAAGGGTTTCTACTCGGGGGTATCCTTGAAGGGTTATCATACCATTCCCACTCATACTTACAATTTTCCACACTTCTTCCCATCTAATTCCTCTTCTTTTGGGTCTTTGGGTTCAGTGACCCCAAGAAGGGTTTGTACCTCATTTCATGGGAAGAAGGGGCTAAAGGCCTAGAGGTGTTGGAGCTAGCACTGTAAAAATCAAAAGTCGTAATTCATCCTTGTAGATGCTCTCCCTAAGGTCCTGGGAGCCATGAAATGCTTCTCCATAAAAAATGAAGGACCTTTAGATAGAAAATAAAGAAAAATGTCTCACTTGATGGGGGAATGCATTGCAGTGTTCTTTAATTTCCAGTGCACATGAAACTCAATGTTTTTTAACTTCAAGTGGCATTGTGGTGCTCTTTTTCTTTCCTTGCACATAACACTCAATGTTCAAACCGTAAAAAGGAAATCCAAATAAATGACTTGGAAAAATGTTGCATTGTGAATGAAGGGATGCAACACACCCTCCACAAAGGCATTCATAAATGAGACAATATGATCCCTTCATATGTCAAGAACCCCATGCCCAAGAGTATTTTCCAAATCCACCTCAAACAAATTATATGATATAGAAAGGGTATTTTTGGGAAACATTCCTTGACTTCGGGATTCACCTACCCAATAGAGCACCATGAAACCCCTCCCATACAAAAATTTGAAAAATTTTTATAAGGTCTTTGAGAATTTGTTTAATTTGAAAAAGGGAGACCTATTGCACTTTTTTGGGTGGTTATTTTTTTAAATGTGGCTTGCTTCGCATGATTTATATGACTTTTGGACCGTTGAAGGGCGTATTTACTTGTCTTTGCAGGACCTTTCCCAGTTAAATTCATTCATGAAGGGACTAAGACAGTTTGACCTTCATAGGGGCACAAAATCCCACTAGATGGATGTTACACCCCACACGTTGGAGGCCTAGGATTATGACAATTGCACCTTGGATGATGTCTCTAGCACATGAACAAGGCCTAGAACCATGAAGAGGAAGTGATGTCACCCTCATATGCCCAAACGTCCCTCTTTTTGTAACATGAAAACCCACATTTAGGAGGATGTTTGACATATTTAGTGTACTTGGTGGTGTTTTGGGCTTGAACCCACACTCTTTTTCTTGATTTGGGGATGAGGTGGCGCCTTAGGAGCATGATGCCAAAGCCTTTGGAGTCTTACCTTCACATGTGCCACCTTCGACAAGAGTCTTAGGGGCTTACATGCCATTATTTTGTCATTTTTTATCATATTGTAGCCTGTATGGGAAAAAAGAGCAAAATGATTTGCTAATTAAGCATTGTAACTTTGGTTTTGACCTAAAATTAAGGATTTAATTATAAATGTGAAGAAACATGACTTGGGTTTTGCTCTATAAATAGAGACAAGTTATTTTTCATTTGGATATAACTCACTTGTGAGGGTTCTCCCTCTCTAAGGAAAATTTCGGCCTCTTTATTTTCTCTTGTGCATTGTGGAAAAAGGCTTGTCTTTGGGATTTTAAAGAAAATCGATTTCTATTGAGAATTTGTCTTGGATGAATGTGGATGATATTTGGTAAAGAATAGGGTTTGCAATATATCTTCTTGGATTTTGTGAGTATATTTCTGCAATTTCTTATCTTTGTTCAAGGATTTTAAATTTTAAACCCTAGGAGAAGTACAAGGGTGTAAAGATTCCACTAAATATCTTTCATTTTTTTGTCTTAGAATTGTTCAAGGCTTGCTATAGGAAGTAGAAGGGCCTACACCCCTATTGCAAAGGCTTGGTTAGGGTTAATATTCTATGAATTAAGAGGGTTTACACCCCGTTATGATATTACCCTAGTTCAATTTAAATCACTGGAACATCATGATGTTTTAGCTTTGAAATCACCCACTATAGGGACATACTATGTAAATCCAAAAGGGGAAGCTTTTCCAGGATTAGAATTTGCACATTCCCAGGTAGTTTACTCCACACAGTGCTTTCCATATTCTGTTGGATGAAATTCCAGAGGTGGTAAAATTTTGTTGGAGCAGCACCAAACTGTGAAAAGTCGGGAAAACGAGACAAGAGGAGAGAGTGATAAATGGCCGGAACTGTGTGGTGATTATATTTATAAATTGCAGAGCTTGCTTTGCCAAATTTAGAAAAGTGAAATCCTCTATTTATACCCATTAAAGAGATGATATTTTTTAACTTTTTCTTAAAACTCTCTATA
>ML780892.1:1032804-1051814 GCA_009831015.1 Picea engelmannii | reverse complement strand
AAAATATTTTTTTTGGATGGAACATATAAGAAAGAAAGAAAGAAAAAAGAAAATGATTTTAATTTCTATGAGGTTAACAATAGCTTATGGGACACACAGCCTTACACACTTGATGATGAGCTCCCGTGATTTCTCCACTCTCCCCTAGTTGAATTACTTATTCCAAGAGCTAGTTGTTAAGATACATATATAGTTGTCCCTACTGTCTTTGAAGGCTTCACACTCTAAAATGAAATGTTTTTCTGTTTTCACTTCTCCAGAGGTGTAGAACACACACACCCTTTCTTCCCAAGCTTGTTTTGGTCTTTTCCAAAGCTAAGTTTCACAACGGAGTTGATGGGAATTGGTTCTTAATTGGGCAATAAGAACTTTGGATCTCCAAGATATATTGGCCCCCATGTAAGCTTTTTGATGATGATTGTATTCGAGGTTAAACTCTTCAATATAATATTGTTTCTTTCTCCCTAGCCTTTTATTCCAAGTTCACTTGTGGAACCTATCAATAACAAAAGCCTTTATGTATTTACTATTCGTAGGGTACTTGTTAAAGTGGATATCCCATTTATTAATCCATTTAATATTTTGTCGCATCAATGTCTTCTTTCTTTTGCATAATATGTCATTGAAGATGGCCCTAGGCCATTGACTGTTTTCCATTTGCCCAATTTGTTTTAGATATCTTATGAAACACACCATAGCAATTGCTTCAATAAGAGCAACCCCCATTTCACTCACCATGATATCATAAGAGACTGAACTTTTAATTTTAAACTTGTTTATGATCAACCTTTTTTTAATCTTCTCAATTTTCTTTCATTGTAAGTCAGATGCATTGTTGGCCCACACTTCACAACCATATAGAACCACCCGGATCACTAAAATCCTAAAGAGAGTTTGCATAGTCTTCCAATCCCATAGCTATGCTTCTCTGCACCTATTTTGAAAAGCATAGAACACTTTCCACCCTCACAAAGTTCTTTTCTTTCTTCAACCTTAACAACTTAGATTTTTGTTCAAGTCAATTCCGAGGTATTTGTAATCTGCGACTTCTTCAAGAGTGTTGCCTTCAAAGTAGAAATTATGTTGCTTATGTTTTCTTTTATTAGAAAAAATCACCACTTTCATCTTGCTAGTATTGAGTTGCATCTCCACTGTACTGCAAAAGTTCTCAAGGGAAGTTAACTATTCTCGCAAGCCAAGAGCGGATTTAGCAATCATAATAAGGTCATATGCATACAAAAGAAGCCTTATCAGAAAATCACCCAAAACAACACCATCATCCTCCTATGAGTTTAACCACTCTTCAAGTTTGACTATATATAAACCAAAAAGGGTAGGGGACAATGGCCACCCTTGCTTGACCCCTATATCGCTCATGAAAATTTCAAGGATGCCAGCTGACGTTCTTATTTTAACTTTAACCTCCTCATATAGGCTATGGACGACTGCTCAAAGATGTATAGGAACCCCAAGTTCCTCCATTCTATGCCAAAACTTATCTCTAGGGACCATGTCAAAAGTTTTTTGAAATCGACAAAGAAAGAAAAGGATTCCTCTTTTTTCTCCCACACCTTTTCAATGATATGCTTTAGAGTTATACGATGATCAATCGTTGAGTGTTTAGGTCTGAAACCTGCTTTCCCTTTAGCATGCTTATCCCCTTCTTCCGCCCACTTGTTGATTATATTTTCTAGCATACTTCCAAATAACTTTGCAAACAAGGGTTTTATCATTATGGTCCTATCGTTGGAGGGATTGTTGACATCCCCACTCTTGAAAAAAGGTATTGCTAGGCTCGTTGTCGAATCTGTATGGAATCCCCGTTGAATGATGTTGTTGAAAAATTTTGTAATGTGAGGTGCAAGAGTTTTTGAACCCCACTTTAGATATTCTGCTTGGATTTCAACTAAATATTTTTCTTTTCCAACACCCAACTTTTTGATACCCACCTCAATTTCTTACACGGTGAAGTGCTTAGTATTAGTGTTGACTAAGGGAGGGGGGTCCATCTCAGGATATTTCTCATAAAGCTACTTTGCATACTCGAACCATTGATAGGATGTGATATTATTTTTAGTTTGTTTCTTTTTCATTTGGAGTTCCTTCCAAAATAACTTGGGGTTATTTTTCCCCAAGAAAATTAGTTCCTCCCTCCTTGAGATCATGAAATCAACTTTTTTCTTTCTTACAATTTTCTTGTAAAATTTTATGTTTATTTCTTTATGTCTTGACTTTTCCAAAGTTTTCCTTGTTGTTTTTCATTCCTCATCAAACAAAACATTAATCGAAGAGAAGTTTGTTTTAGATTTCTTATTTTTTGCTCTTTCGCATTTTGTAAGTGTGCTTTCGATTAAATTTTTTAGCACATGGCTATGAATTCCCTGGGACGAAATTTTTTCCTTGTTAAAAAACCTCTTTAGCGCTATCTTGAAGGTGTTACAGTTTTTTTGAGTCAACAAAATTCTTCCCTTTCAAGGAGGTTGGTGAATGTGTTGATTTGTATTCCCATGTTGTTGTTGTTCAGCCCAAGTTAGACTTAAATATATCTATTTATGATCATATTTCAACTCCCACAGTTGTTCACCAATCAAAAATTCCTCCATTTTCTCACACAAGTCATGTGAACAAATTGCATAGTCTATTGCACTTGTTCCATTATAGGTATTGGAAGTGAAATTGCCAGAATTTGCCCATCTATCCAACCCATTACAAATTATTAAGTCAAATGCCCCACATAAAGTAAGTTGTTGTTCCCCCAAAAAGTTCCATATTTTGTTGTCCTCTGAGACTCTTGTCCACTGATGATTTCTTTCTTCTGTAAACCAAATGGGGTTGCAGACTTCCTTACAACGAAGAATACTATCTTGTCTGCATGATGTCTTAGCTTTGAAATCACCCACTATAAGGACTTCACTTAGTTGAGAGTACACTGTAATATCGTTTTTTACGGCTGAAAATGGATCATTGTGATCAAGCCCCCTATTTTGGTAAGTTTTGGTAACTTGTGGGGCAAAATAACATGCTGCAATCCTGATGATGAACTACCATTTTCTGATATCTTAAACCAAATGAATTGTTTTATTTGAGTCTTGTCTTTTTAACTGAATGAGATGACCTTTTCTTCACTTCACTAAGACCTTGATACTCCTGTGTCCTTTGATACCATTTTTAGCTTCTTTGTTCCACACTGCCATCTTCACATACTCTTCAAACATAGGTGTCTTGCAACCTTCATGCTCATGTGTTTCCAATAGACAAATTTTGTCTCTACATTCCGCGATAGGTCCTAACTCAGGTCCCCACCTCCAAGGATAACCTTTGCAATTCCAACAAACTAATCTTAAGGAAACCTGGGAGTAATTTGATTGCTATTTTTTTTTTCCTACAAGACTCAAAGTTGAGTCTTTACCCCTATTTTTTTGTACTGGCCTTGTTTGATATTTTTCTGCTAATGAAATTGTTGTCTCTTCTTAGATACCAACTTGTTGTCTTGTTCTAGAATGAGGACCGAAAAAGGAAATAACAAATTTTCCTTTGATCACCCATACCCTTTTTCTATGATCCCCTACTACCCTAACATTTGACAACTCTTCCCTTCTTTCCTATTGTTGTCTAATAGTTAAATCTCCATCTAGAAAAATGTGAAAGACACTCAAGAGTTGCTTCTTGCCCAGGAGAATTTGTTTGTCATGTATGATTGACATGATGAATTTTATGGTCCTAGCTCTGTCACCACTAAGCTTACCCACCCTGCATGCTTGGCAAATTCGACCTTGTCAAAGAAACTTGCCCTTCAAAAATTCACTTGCAAGATCAAGAGTACACTCATTTTTTCCATACTCTCTCACACCTTTGATAATTACATTTTCTCTATATAAGATCAATAGTACACTTGTATTTCATGAAAATTTCAAGGTATTTTTCCTTATTTAGAGGATGGTACAAGAGTTAAAATGATCTATGGTATTTTTGGTAACCTAACCCAATAATATCTATAAAGGGAGCTAGATACTCAACTAGTTGGTGCTAACCTAGGGTGCTTTAAAATGAAGAATATGGTGGTGGGATTTGATCCACTTATGTGCTCCTTAAAATAAAATTTGAAGGACACTGGGTGGGATTTTATGTGTGCTTTAAAATAAAATTTGCAGAACATAGGGGTTGGTTTTGATCCACTTATGTGTACAAGAAAGTTTGTTTGAAGAACATGCAATGAATTTTTATCCACTTATGTGTGATTTAAAATAAAATTTTAAGGACATCGGGGTGGGATTTCTTTCACTTATGTGCATGTTTGAAGGACATGGGGGTGGGATTTCTTTCACTTATGTGTAGGTTTGAAGGACATGGGGGTGAGATTTTATCCACTTATGTGTTCTTAAACATAAAATTTAATAGACCTTGGGGTGGGCTTTGTTTCACTTTTGTGCTTTAATGTCTTGGAATTGACGTTTTTCATTTGTATTGAGCGTAACAAACTTAATATGAAGGTGAGGTTATTTTGTTCAAATTCTTGACTCTAACAAATAATAGGTGAAATAAAGAAAATATAACAAAATGAACCAAGATACCGAAGATGAAGATGCCAAGTATGTGCATAATTCCACTAACTTAATATGAATGTGAGGTTATTTTGCTAAAATTCATGAATCTAACAAATGATAGGTGAAATAAAGAAAATCCAACAAAATGAACCAAGATACTGAAGATGAAGATGCCAAGTATGTGCATAATTCAAGAGGAGGAAAACGATTTTCTTTTCACTTGTGTCAATATCTCTTGTTGCTATTTTGCTTCCCTGTGTGGAAATATTTTCTATTGTAAAATCCATTCCTTAGTCTTCTTGGTAAAGTGTATTATGGCTAGAAGGGAGTTGTAGTTGCATGTTTTGTTTCATCTAATTGTCCCTTGATGAAATATTGTTTGATTAATGTTGCACTATAAGTCTTCATTGGTAGGTGCAAAGAATGTAAGATTGACTTGGATACATCATGTATTTAGACTATTTTCCTAGAGAACTGACAAGCATCGTGGTTAGGCACCTAGGTGTCTCGGTATATGAAAATATGTCCATAGGATGGCCACTTTCTCAATATTTATATTCGGGTTGATGTTAGGCCCTAGAGTACAACATGTTACAAGTCAATTTGTGTGGTACTAGTGGGACGATCGGTTCCCAACTAGTATGTGCTCGAGATAACAATTTTACAAGTGACTGGAGGACAATGTGCACTTTTGGAAGCAAGTTGCTTGGGTGAATAACCATTGGTTGGTTATCATGGAAGTTAAAATTTTTCTAGTTAAAGATACCGAGGATTGATTGCAAACTAAATTTTGGAGTGGAATGGTGAGACTGTAGCAGGAAGGATATAGATGTTGTCTTGAATAAAAAAGAGGTTTATTTTTTGAGTTTGGCCCAAGAAAATCTGATGGAAATCTTTTAAGATGTAAAGTGCATGTCGTTATAGGACCTGGATAGGCTTGCATACCCCTCTTCCATGTGTCCCTAATGATTTGTAGTGTAGGAACCTATGTTATAGATTTTTTTAACACTTGGAGGAGTGGGCCATGTGTTGGTTGGCTTCTCTACGAGTGGACCATGTTGGTTATATAGTCTTGGAGGTTCCTAGAAACCAGAATTTTTACATTTAGGGGGAGTTCATCAATAATTTTAATGAAACATGTAGATAAAGGACATCAAATTAGACTGGTGGTTGCAGCATTTCGGTGCCCATGGATTATGGTGGATGGTTGTTCCTTTGTTTATTAGGAGTTTCTTCAATACATACCGAAGAATTTGTTTTGAAGGACTAGATGACAATGAAGACTTGACTTCAGAAAGTTTAAGACAAGTAATCATTAAGGAGGAGTGTTGGAATTATTAACTCATACTTGTCTTATATGTAATCATATTTGTTTTTGTTGTGATTATTGGCTATTATTGGGTTGACTTTGTCTCTAAGTAAGGAGTTTGTTTCCAAGTCTCTAGGAGGTTGAAATATTCTCTCAAGTGGTTCTTGGTGTGGATAATATAGTGTGTCTATATCTTAATCCTAAGTTTGATGTATTTATATGTAACATTATTTGATGTTAATATAGAGAGTTCAACACAATTTCTGGTGTGTGAAAATCATGTCTACTCTCCCATTCTCATTTCTATATATGGTATCACAATCGGACTTGACTTGACTCTCTCATGGGATACCCCATCTATACGGAAGCCTGTGAGAATAATCTTAAGGGTAGATTAGTGTAGAAGAGGAGTAGATTTTTTTACAAAGTTGTTTTATAGAGGTGTTGCCTACCGCCACTTTGAGAGAGAGATAAGCACTAGATTCGTTGGCTGAGAAACATTTTAGAAGTTGGGTTGTTCCCATAGACCGATCATGCCCAGAATGAGCATTGGAAATGGTGCATAGAATATTGGAGTTTCTATTTTAAGCAATGTCGAAGAATTGATAAATTAAATGCAGAGTTTCCACTTTGATTGTGATGATGTTATATAGAAGTGCCAAAAGATGATCGACGATTTACAGAAACATTAAACATGCTTGAAGGGTAAGAAAGTTGTTTTCATGTGTGCACAATTATGGAAATGGGAGCTCATTGAGGATGTGGATTGACCGTCAATATTCCCTCGCTTAAACTTGCCCAATTTTTATTGAAAATATTTACATAGGGAAGTGTACTTACAAGGATGTTTTAAGTTAATAATATGTTATTAAATACGAATTCGAATGTCATTCATAAATATTATATAAAATTTTAGATATTTTTAGTTAATAATATGTTTTTAAATAGGAATTGGAATGTCATTCATAAATATTATCTAAAATTTTAAATATATATAAATTCTTGTATATTTATATTATTAATATTTTAATTTTAACTTTTTAAATTATTAAAATTAAGATAATTTTAAATATTAATTTTAAAAATTTGGAAATTAAATTTTAAATTAAATTAAATAATTTATTATTTTCTAAAAATTTAATAAATTTATTTTTTATAAAAATTAAACATTGTCAACATCATTACCTATACTATTTCAAATTCTTTAAATCATTAATTAAAATTAATATCTATTAAAAATTAGAAACTTTGCCATACCCGTTATAAATTATTTCAAAGTAACAATGGATTCTAAATTTATTTGAATTATTAATTAAAGTTAATATTTATTTAAAAAAATAAAGATTTTACCATATCCATTATCATTATCAATGTAACAATGGATTCTAGATTTTTAAGTATTAATCAAAAATAATATTTATTTAAAAAACTAAATATTTTAGCATACTATAAAAGTTGAAAATATGTTCATAGGTTTCCATTCATTCATTTTACAAATGACATATTCTAGATGTAAAAATTATATATTTACAATAAACTTTGAAGTAATTATAAAAAATAAGAAGAAGTTGGCTTTACAGCACCATTTTTTCTTTTGTACGCTACCCTTGTATAAAATATAATCCCGCACTCATGGGAAAAAGAGACTAGTGGGTAGAGTTTAACTTTACCAGCCCCTCCAAATACATGAGCAACGTATTGACAACCATGAGTCTAAATTCTTGTTTTAGCGTATTGTTGTGGTGTTTTCAGCCTGATAATATCACATCTTTCTCTTATTTCCTTCCATTAAGATACTCTTGCTTTAAAGTTTTTTCATCCAATTCGAATTTATAAATTGTTACTTACCCTTCGGTGGCCTAAACAATACTCAATTTTTTTTTTTTTTCTTGTTTTTTAGAATTTAATTGCAAATTTTACAGGTTTATGACAACAACAAAATATTTAGGGACACCCCTCCCCTAAGGTTGCCACGCACTAGCTTAGAGAGAGAAAATATTTGTCGGTGACACTTAGGGAATTTTCTTGTAGAATTAGCCACTTTTTCATCGCTGATTTTACTGTATTTCATATATGATTTAGGTGTTAAAAAGAGTGTTAACATGTATTAAAATAGCACAATTTCTTTGTTGTATTCTCATCTAGTAAGACTTGATATTCATCTTGTTTTTCGTTATTTAATGACCTTCTCCTCTTTCGTGTTTGTTACCCCACATCCTTGGGGTAACTAGGGAGATTATGTCTCGAGGCCCTGAGGTAATAGACATAGAGTGTCGAGAGCTAGATTGACCAACAAAGCCCACATTGAGCAGATAGAGCCTCTCCTCTCCACCACACATCACCACTCATCGTCACAAAATAGTAGTGTCTACCACACCAACTTCGTCCACAAAGGACAATGATTCTTTCTTCATGAGGCAACAAGTCTATTCTCATGGTAAGTGTCACTTTAATATTTGAACCATTTGAGCATGTTGTAAAGAGTCATTTCTTGATTATGGAACTTCTGTTTGGAAATTATATATTTTGACTTAATTCACCTTGGTGGTTGACATGGTATCCTAATAAGTTGGTCTCCTTCGAGAAAAGGGTTTCTACTGGGGGGTATCCTTGAAGGGTTGTCATACCATTCCCACTCATACTTACAACTTTCCACACTTCTTTCCATCTAATTCCTCATCTTTTGGGTCTTTGGGTTCAGTGACCCCAAGAAGGGTTTGTACCTCATTTCATGGGAAGAAGGGGCTAAAGGCCTAGAGATGTTGGAGCTAGCACTGTAAAAATCAAAAGCCATAATTCATCCTTCTAGATGCTCTCCCTAAGGTCCTGGAAGCCATGAAATGCTTCTCCATAAGAAATGAAGGACCTTTAGATAGAAAATAAAGAAAAATGTCTCGCTTGATGGGGGAATGCGTTGTAGTGTTCTTTAATTTCTAATGCACACGAAACTCAATGTGTTCTAACTTCAAGTGGCATTGTGGTGCTCTTTTTCTTTCCTTGCACATAACACTCAATGTTCAAACCATAAAAAGGAAATCCAAATAAATGACTTGGAAAAATGTTTCATTGCGAACGAAGGGATGCAACACACCCTCCACAAAGGCATTCATAAATGAGACAATATGATCCCTTGATATCTCAAGAACCCCATTCCCAAGAGTATTTTCCAAATCCACCTCAAACGGATTATATGATATAGAAAGGGTCTTGTTGGGAAACATTCCTTGACTTCGAGATTTGCCTACCCAATAGAGCACCAAGAAACCCCTCCCATACAAAAATTTGGCAAAGTTTATAAGGTCTTTGAGAATTTGTTTAATTTGAAAAAGGGAGACTTATTACACTTTTTTGGGTGGTTAGTTTTTTAAATGTGGCTTGCTTCGCATGATTTATATGACTTGTGGACCCTTGAAGGGCGTATTTACTTGTCTTTGCAGGACCTTTCCCAGTTAAATTCATTCATGAAGGGACTAAGCCACTTGGACCTTCATAGGGGCACAAAATCCCACTATATGGATGTTACACCCCACACGTTGGAGGCCTAGGATGATGAGAATTGCACCTTGGATGACGTCTCTAGCACATGAACAAGGCCTAGAACCATGAAGAGGAAGTGATGTCACCCTCATATGCCCAAACATCCCTCTTTTTGTAACATGACAACCCAAATTTAGGAGGATGTTTGACATATTTAGTGTAGTTGGTGGTGTTTTGGACTTGAACCCACACTATTTTTCTTGATTCGGGGATGAGGTGGCACCTTAGGAGCATGATGTCCTAGACTTTGGAGTCTTACCTTCACATGTGCCACCTTGGAAAAGAGTCTTGGGGGCTTACATGCCATTATTTTGTCATTTTTTATCATATTGTAGCATGTGTGGGCAAAAAGAGAAAAATGATTTGCTAATTAAGCATTGTAACTTTGGTTTTGACCTAAAATTAAGGATTTAATTGTAAATGTGAACAAACATGACATGGGTTTTGCTCTATAAATAGAGACAAGCCATTTTTCATTTGGATATAACTCACTTGTGAGGGTTCTCCCTCTCTAAGGAAAATTTTGGCCTCTTTATTTTCTCTTGTGCATTGTGGAAAAAGGCTTGTCTTTGGGATTTTTAAGAAAATTGATTTCTATTGAGGCTTTGTCTTGGATGAATGTGGATGATATTTGGTAAAGAATAGGGTTTGGAATCTATCTTCTTGGATTTTGTGAGTATATTTCTGCAATTTCTTATCTTTGTTCAAGGATTTTAAATTTTAAACCCTAGGAGAAGTACAAGGGTGTAAAGCTTCCACTAAATATATTTCATTTTTTTGTCTTAGAATTGTTCAAGCCTTGCTATAAGAAGTAGAAGGGCCTACACCCCTATTGCAAAGGCTTGGTTAGGGTTAATATTCTATGAAGTAAGAGGGTTTACACCCCTTTATGATATTACCTTAGTCCAATTTAAATCACTAGAACATCATGAGGAAAGGTGGATGACTTGGTATTGTAAGGGTTCAAAAACAAGGTTCAAGTTGGATCTCTCTCCTGATCTTTTATCTATTATTTTACTCAATTTCCCAAGAATATTTTTTTTCAATTGCATTGGAGAATGTAAATTGTTGCATTGGAATACATGAAATAAGCTCATTTTGTAATTGTTCTAATTTGTCTTGATTGTACTCATCATAAGATAGTCTCCCTAGTCAAGGAATTTTGGTTGGAGGGAATTTAATTTCTATTGTAATTAAATGAATTCTAAAGCCATTAGGGATGAAAAAAAACACTATCTTAAAGTTGTTTTTCTCTTAGTTCCAACCATTGAAAGTTGCATACAAATATTGGAAACTAATCTACATGTTTACGGATTTTCATTGGAATATTTGTTTGTTGACTTTAATGGTTAGAATTTGTTTTTGTAGAAAACGTTTTTTACAACCATATAGGGTTGTCATAAAATTGATTATAACACTTGTTTTATATCCCTTTCAACTGTCAAAATTATTGTTTGAATATTGAAATGTTATCTACTAATCAAAGGTTTTTGTTTCAAGATATTACTTACTGATTTTGATGGTGATTTATTTCAGCTATTAACATTTCCTTTTTGTTTATATAAATCACAATATGCTGTAATTTTGACGAAAGAAAGGTTTCTTGTTGTTTCCCTTAGTTTTTGGGGGTTTATTTTCATGATCTTTGGTCTTGGGATAGTGGTTCTAACCTTTTTTATGTAGGTTATTGATCAAACTCTCTCTTCCCTTCACTGAATTCATCATTCTTCAAACCCTAAGAACTCTCATATCGTGACCTATAGGGGTTTTCCTTTCACTGCTCGATTTCCCCCCTCATTCTCCCTAGGGTCACACATGGCTCCTCAATTGTGGTGAATTTATTCATCACTAAAAGAGGGAAGTGTTTATCTAAGGTGACAGTGGGTAGATTCTCTTGAGTAGTCACACATTTCTAGGTTGAGGTTGCGTTTTCTTAACCTACACCTCATGCAATAACATTTTGGCATTGTTTCCAGGGAGGTTTTTGAATCCTTTTTGATACCATACCGAAATTTGGAAAGTCTATGCCAAAACCTTTATTTCTGTATTGCCTAGAAAGTCCAATTGAGGGAAGTTACCTTCACAACTTTGATGAAATTCATATAAGTTTATCTAGTGACTCCATTGAGGTAGATACAATCTTCAATTTTGATGAGCCTTGAGCTCTTTCGACAATTCCATCAAGGTGTCATTCAATATAACGGGACAGTGGAACCTTGGCATATGCATGAAGTATATCCCTCCCTTGATATCTAGGGTATTCCTAGGTATCTAAATCATTAACCCTAAAGAGAGGAACAAGAATTGTCCAAAATTTAATGGTGATCCAACCCTAGCAGTTAATCATGTTGTAAATTACATGAAATATGTCTCAATAATAAATGTATTACATGATGATATGTTAATGCAATTTTTTGTAACATGTATGGAGTTTCGACCAAAAAAGTGGCTCATGCACTCATTCAAACTAAGCATACCTTATCCTACAAATCTTTTTGAACAATTTCTCAAGTATTGGGGCCCAACTACTACGAATCGTGAAGATCATTTCCAAGAGCTCAGGGACGATGATATGCTAATGAGAATTTTTGTAATATCTATGGAGTTTCGACAAAAGAAGTGGCTCATGCACTCATGAAAATTGAGCATACCTTATCCTACAAATATTTTTGAACAAATTCTCAAGTATTGGAGCCCAACTACTATGAATCGTGAAGATCATTTCCAAAAGCTCAAGGATGGTCTTTGATCCAGTTTATTTTCAGCATGAATTAAGAGAGGAGATATATTAAAGCAATGTACAGAGGTATCTTGGATTTACAACAATATAAAATACATGTATAAGAGATGCAACGATAAACACAGAGATACAGTAATACACAATTTTCTATTAATGAGAGAAAATGTACAAAGACTGTAAAAATACAAAGTGAAAGACTCGCTAGAATGGTGGCATCATATCTCTGATAACAGATGTGTGATCTACTCGCATTTGGAAGAAAATGATCTTACAATGAGGCTCCAAAGGCCTTTTTATTATAAAGAAATTCTAAAACCCTAACCTTGAAAGATAAAATCCAATAGTTTTGTGGACCTCGTTTTGGGTAGTTTGGTGTATCAACTTCTCGTGGGCGTAACTTTGGCATACAATCTTTGTTTTGGGCGCACGATAGATCGTTGGAAAGATATCATCGAGGAGATTCATTTTGAGGGCTCATTTTGAGACTTAGGATAATATTGAGAATCTCGATCCCGAAAAACCTTCATTTAGGCCCTCAAAATGGCCCTCAAAGTTAAAAAATGTTAAAAATAGTAAATTACCAAAATTGCTAGAAAACTGCTTTGACACAGTTGGAAAAGGTGGTTGGACACCGATATCCACTTGGATCACTCTTTACAAATAATTTTTTTGTGTGGATTCCAATGATGATGAGACAATAATTGAAAAATGTAAAGATGAAAAGGAACGCCATCAACCCTTTACAAAAGATCGAAAAGAAGAGATAAGTGAAGAGCATTCCCCTGACAATGAAGTATCCAAGGAATACATATAATATTTCCATGATAAATATTACACTGAAGAAAAACCACATAAAAAACCTCTTACTGAACATCAAGCCCTCGTTGATGAAGAAGCACTTGAAAAAGAGGTCCATGAAGAAAGCCATGAAGAAAAGGAGGAAATATTTGAAGAAGCACAACATGTTGAGAACTCAGATGATACATTTATATCCATTCTCCAATTTGATGAAGATGAAGTCCTTCAACCTATAGCTCATCGTGCACATCAAAATGGATAATTGATCAAGAATACAAATTATTTTGTGGAGGACATCTCAGACATAGTTGATGACCACATCGATGATTTCATATATGTTGGGAGATGTAGATGAGATGTGGAGTGCTTGATTTTTTTATAAAAATCTCATTTACAACATCGAGGGTAGTTTCCAAGAGTAGAGCGTTGAGTTTCCATCTTCAGAGAACTAGTATTCATATTTCAATGATCCATGTATTTGGAAACCTGATGATGATATGAGCATAGATGGATCTCATCTGTTTCGGGATGACTTTTCGTAGTATAATCATGATGATTTTTAGTCACACCTTGGGATTCATTATGCATATCCTTTTGAGAAATAATATTTTTTTATATGATGAATATTTTCAACCATCTTCATGCTGAGATTTTGATGGAGATAATATTGTGGCTAGCAAAGAAATATCAGAGACTCGCACTACAGAGAAATATTTTTTTCATCTTGGTGCATTTTTCATGGATACATAAATGAGGAGGCAACATATTTTGAGTGCGGAGAAAGATTCTTTCTTTAGACCTAAGCTTGTTCTTCATCTCATATATTCTTCTTTGGGAAATCATGGTTTATTCTTTGGTTTTCTCATCTCCTCTTGGCCTTCAAGGACCAATGTTATTTTAAGTGAGAAATCAAATGAGCCATCATATTTATGTGATAATCCTATTCAAAGATGGATTGATCAATCTTTTGGCTACCCTTTCAGCCTAATTTTCTCCCTCCCACCCACCTCCATGTGTTGATTTCTTTGATTGATCACATGCTTATTTATGTTCATGATTAGTGTTTACTTGACTTATCTCTGTTTTATCTCATTATTAATAACATGGGGAGATACCTTGATGAAATGAGCAGTTGTTTTCATTGGTTGTACGATTTCATTTGACATATTTAGGGTTTTGATATATACGAGCCTCGAGCCCCAGGTGAGTAGATAGATCATCTGCATTTATGCATTGCAATTGTTTATAAGTTTTAATTTGCATACATATTACTTTTATTGCATCTATGCATAGTTTCTGTGATACATTTGCGTGATTCGATTGTGCATGATTACATATTAGTTAGAAGTTTTTGAAAAATGCAACAAAAAAAAACTTTTTAAGAAAACTTATAGTTGTCAATTTTCAATTCTCCACCCTTTGATGCTCCAATGTTTGGTTTAAGTGTGTGTAGGGAAATACATACCAAGAGATGTTGATTTTATCATGTGGTCTATCATGAGCACATGTACCCATGTAGGAGCTAGATGTTACCCCTCAACGTAGGGGTAAATAAGGCGATGATGTCTCAGGGCCTCTAGGTAGCAGAAATAGAGTGCGAAGAGATAGATTGACCAACAAATCCCATGTTGAAAAGATAGAGACCCTCCTATATGCCATGCATCACCACTCATCATCACAACATAGAAAAATATGCCACACCAGTTTGGTCCACAAAAGAAGGCAAGTCTTGATTCATGAGGTAACAAGTCCAATCTGAAGGTAAGTGTCACTTTAATATTTGAAGCATTTGAGCATGTCGAAAAGATTCCTTTCTTGATTATGGAAAGTTTTCTTGGAAATTATATATTTTTCCTTATTTCACTTTGGTGGTTGACATGGTACATTGTTGAATTACTAAGGAGGGGTGAATCAGTAATAGAGCAATTTAATCCTTTTTAACCCTATAATGCATGTGTTATATGAATGTAGCATTATCATCCAATAATTGTAGAGTATAAACAATGAACAAATGAGAAATCATACACATACAAAATACACCAGTGTTTTTATGTGGAAACCCAAAGCGAGAGAAAAACACATAATTTTTTTTCTTATGTGTCTTTAAGAATTACATTCATTGGAAGCACCAAATTCCTTTGTTTTCCAGCTGAAAATGGAAGGAGGCTCCAACCCCCTACTTTCTCGGGATACAACCTGAGGGAAGCTCCAAATCCCCAATTCTTTAGCTACAACCAAAAGAAGTCTACAACCCCCTATGTTCTTCGACTACAACTGGAAGGTGTCTACAACCACTTGTGCTTTCCCCGTCCAACCTCCCTGACGTATAAGTAGAATGAAGGAACCACTGTCACACTATCACTATGAGATATACTCCTGTAAACTTGTACCAATCAACCTGCACGAAACAACCTATAGAAATAACATGAACCATGCATCAACCATGCATCGACCTGTACCTCAACATGTAATCAACATGTACCATAAACAAGTTTATCAAACATGCACCAACTTGTACCAAACAACTTATAATCAACCTGTACCATAAACAAATGCATCAACCATGCACCAACCTATACCAAACAACCTGTCACAACAACCTGTCCAAACAACCTATCACAACAACCTGTCTCATCAATATTATCAACCAAATCAAATCTACTCACCGATATCAATCACCAATACAAATCTTAAATATATGCATCAACCAAGCATAACACAACAACTCATAATCATCACCAAGATCAATATGTTCTTCTAATAATAAACCAATACAAGTATGCTACATCATACATAAACCATGTGTCAACAATACTACTAACAATTCCCTCCAACCATGTACCAAGTATGTACCAATCATGTATTAACTACTCGTCAACTATGACTCATCAAGATGTACCAACATCATCAACTATACACCTCATGTATGTGCCAACTCGTCAACTACTTGTCTGAACCATGTACCCAACATGTACCTCAACCAAAATATCTCATCAATTTGATCATCCAAATATGATTTGTAACTTTGTAATAGACTGGGTGTATATGATCAAATACCTTCAAACCTTCATTAGCTTTAACCACAAGAGACTAGCATTTTCATCAAACTTTACTTTAGTCTCACATGACTAGTTTTGGATTAGTCAAAAACCCTATATTTCAATAATCATAAATATGTACCTGTAATGAATAAAGATCTGAAAATGGTACAAAATGTTCTTCAATGTATTTTATTCAATTCCTCCAGATTTCACGACTTGTAACCTCTCAGAAAAGCATTTATAGCAAAAATGACATACCTTGTTGAATTCTTGCTTATTCTAGAGAGAAAACTTGTAGAGAGTTCCCATCACAGAATAGTTGTTGTAAGGATATAAAAATGGTACACAGAATACTATATAGTGTACTCTAACCAATAAATTTTGTCTTACTGAATTTCAATCTGTTAGGAAGAAGTTATGACGTTCTTACCCGAAACACTTGTTTTAGACTAGCTTCATGAATAACCACAAACCCTATTGTCCACAAAGTGTAACTCCAAAAATACAACGAACCACAAGATGAAAATGTTATCACAGCTACCTGGATATGTTTCCTCAACGAACTCCCAATTTCATGGTCTGAATCATTCTAGAAAAAACGTTATTGTGAACATGGTGAGATGAACCATAAATAACATACCTTAGAAAGCATCATCAAAAGAATTTATCCTCCCTTGAATTTCATCCTTCTTTACTTCACCTTCCCTCTTAAATTTGGCTTAGATATCCTTTGGTTACCTCAGTCATTTGTAGATATTCAATATTCTCAAGTGTGATTAAAAATGAAAGACCCTTGCCTCTTATTTATAATTTCATGTAGCTTCCTCAAGCGGTTACCTTCTAACCATCTTAACCCACTTTCCTTATTTTAGGGCTAACCCACTTCTAACCACTTGTCCACTTAGTAATTTCTCCAATAAATTTATTATTTAAATAATTTATTTTGTATCCACTTTGACTTATAGTACACATATCACTTCACTTTCTTATTTAAATTACCTTCTAACCATCTTAACCCAGTTTCCTTATTTTAGGGTTAACCCACTTCGAACCACTTGTCCACTTAGTAATTTCTCCATTAACTTTATTATTTAAATAATTTATTTTGTATCCAATTTGACTTATAATATACTCATCAATTTACTTTATTATTTAAATAATTTCTTCTTTGCAACCACTTTGACTACTTTGACCTTTTGGGGCTTCTAGATGACTCATGAGGGTTCTCCAACTTCACATGGTAGTAACTCTCTAACCATGAGGAGTTATGTGACGTTCCACATACCACTGGAAATGACATGACATGTACTATCCATACATAATTGTATTACCTTCAAATATATTAAAACACATATCATTATACATCAAACAAACTTGGGTTCATTACCCAAACCTTTGTGCTATCATAATTCTCTACCGGACTTTCTTCAAGGATTGAGATCAATGAAAACCAACTCAAATAATCAACAGTATCCTAGTAAGTTGGTCACCCTCGGTAAAAGGGTTTCTATTGGGGGGGGTCTCCTTGAAGGGTCATCATACAGTTCCCAATCATACTTACGACTTTCCGCATGTCTTCCCCTCTATTTACTCCTCTTTTGGGTCTTCGGGTTCATTGACCCCAAGAAAGGATTGTACCTCATTTCATGGGAAGAAGAAGATAAATTCCTAGAGGTGTTGCAACTTGAAATATAAATATAAGAATCTCCAAGGTCCTGAGATCCATGAAATTCTTCTCTATAAAAAATAAAGGACCTTTAAAAATAAAATAAAGGAAAGTTTCTCACGCGATGGGGGAATGCATTGCGATGTTCTTTAATTTTCAGTGCACATGGAACTCAATGTGTTATAACTTCAAGTGGCATTGTGGTGCTCTTTTTCTTTCCTTTCACACAACACTCAATGTTTGGACCACAAAAATAAAAGACAAATAAAGGGCTTGGGAAAATGTTGCATTGCAAATGAAAGGATGCAACACACCCTCCACAAAGGTGCCCATAAATAAGACAATATGATCCCTTGATATGTCAATACACCTGTTAGCGATATTTCTTGCTAGGGGAATCAGAGATCAAATGAATGGGTTAGAACCCACCCGTCCAAAGTTTTGGGTGATAATGCACCCGTGGTAAACAGTAAGCAAGATCGGACGGTCTGGATCAGCGCGCCCGGATCAACGGCGCACAGCAAATTCCGGACCCCCCTTGCCTTCCGACCTTTAAGCAAAGGGGGGGGGGGTCCGGAATCGAGGGCGCATCTCTCCGACAGCCCAGATGAGCGCACCCGGATCAACGGAGATAAAGGTCATTCTGGACCCCCCCCTCCTTTCTCCCTTTAAGCTTAGGGGGGGGGGTCCGGAATGGTTGATACAGCTCCCAGCGGCCACGATTGCAGTGCCCGGATCAACGGCGCTCGTGCAGCCACGCTCTTCTCAGCTGCCCAGTGTTTAGCCATGGTGAACCCTCCTCCCGTCACTTCACTCACCCTCTACCCGCTATCCCTTGTTGCCATGTGTCGCTTGTCCATTCCTCTCCCCTGGCCCGCGTGGCCTCCCCTTCTGTCCATCACCCACCCATCCCCTGCCACGCATCTCCTCCTTTCCACATCAGCTTCCCGCCTAGGGGTAGTTCCATCCTGGACGCCCTTCTACATGGCCTATCCTCTGTCACCCCTCTCTGCTATCATTCTCACTCCTCTCCACTTCTTTCATGTGCCCCTCAACGCCCTCGCTCCCACCATACCCCATGTCCGTCCCTCAGGCTTGTCATTCGTTCCAGATGGCAGCTTGAGAAGTCTTCCCCTTCCCGAGATGCTGAGTTGGCCTAACCGTCTCCAATCCCAAGAAGCAGTTATTGAAGTAGTTGGCGGTGGTTATACATCGTCTCCGCCATAATGGGAACGTCCTGTAACGAATTGAAAGCACGTCGATTCGCCGAATGAATTGTCAGAAGGCTGATTGCGTCTGCCATAAGTTGCACGACCATTCAAAGATCGCAGCTCCGTGTTGTCAGAAGCCATGCAGACGCAAAGCCTTCAATGCA
>ML780892.1:988914-1024743 GCA_009831015.1 Picea engelmannii | reverse complement strand
GTAATGCCTCTGTGTTTGAGACTTCTTGGTTTATAACAAACAGTTCTCTTTCTTTTCCATCTTCATTTCATCTTGTGCCTGAGGATTCACAGTAGTGCAACTGGTTGCAATAAAGGATTTGTTGTAGCGTTGTCGTGCCCTCTAGTTTTATGTGTTTGAATGTAAAAGGATTTTGCGTTTGAGCTCATTTCTTCTTTAATCTGTAATAAACATGATGTTTATTGTGGACCACTGCTCTTTCTTGCATAAGTCTTCCATCTACTCACCCTTTTATTACACCTCACTGTTTGGAGTTTATCAAGACCTCACTCTGTCATGCATGCCTGGTCTAGTTTCTGAGCTGATGCGCTGCCGTTCGGAATCTTCCTCCATTTGATCACCCTTTAAAACAAACCGTGACATTAAATCTGATGGGCTTCGGGCTCTGCTTCTGCTAGCAATCCAGGAGTGACTTCCGAAAGCCAACAACACCCATTCCCAAGAGTCTTTCCTGAATCCACCTCACACTAATTGAATTATCTAGAAAGGGTATTCTTGGGAAACATTCCTTGAATTGGGGATTGGCCTACCCAATAGGGCACCATGACACCCCTCCCATACCCAAATTTGGCAACGTGTATAAGGTCTGTGAGCATTTTTTTAATTGGAAAAGGGGGGGATTAATGCACTTATTTGGGTGGTTATTTTATTAAATGTGGCTTACTTGTTATGATTCATATGAATTGTGGATACTTGGATGGAGTATTTGCTTGTATTTGTAGGACCTTTCCCAGTGAAATTCATTCATAAAGGGACTAAGCCACTTGGACCGTTATAGGGGCATGAAATCCCACTAGATGGATGTTGTGGCCCACACATTGGAGGCCTACAATTATGAGTGTTTGACCTTGGATGATGTCTCTAGCATGTGAATGAGGCCTAGAACCATGAAGAGGAAATGATGTCACCCTCTTATGCCAAAATGTCCCTCTTTTGCAGCATGATGTCACACATTTAGGAGGATGTTTGGCATCTTTAGTGCACTTGGTGGTTTAGTGGGCTTGAACCCCCACTCTTTTGCTTGATTTAGGGATGACATGACATATTAGGAGAATAGCCTTTGGAAGCTTACCTTCACACGTTACACCTTGGAGAAGAGTCTTGTGGGCTTACATGTCATTATTTTGTCATTTTTCAGCATATTATAGCCTATGTGGAAAAAAAGAGAAAAGCAATTTGCTAATTAAGCATTGTAACTTTGTTTTTTACCTAAAATTAAGGATATACTATAAATGTGGAAAAACAGGACTTCGGTTTTCATCTATAAATAGAGTAAACTCATTTCTCATTTGGATATAACTCACTTCTGAGGGTTCTCCCTCTCTAAGGAAAATTCCAACCTCTTTATTTTCTCTTGTGCATTATGGGAAAAGGCTTGTCCTTGACATTTTGGAGAAAATCGGTTTCTCTTGAGGATTTTTCTTGCATGAATATGGATGATGTTTCGTAAATAATAGGGTTTGACATCTGTATTCTTATATTTTTTTATTATATTTCTACAATTTCTTATCTTTGTTCAAGAATTTTAAATTTTTAGCCCTAGGAAAAGTACAAGGGTGTACACCCTCCACTAAATATCTTTCATTTTTTCGTATTGACATTTTTAATGTCTTTCTATAGGAAGTAGAAGGGCCTAAAACCCCATTGAAAAGTCTTGGTTAAGCTTAATCTTCTAGGAAGTAACAAGGTTTACACCTTGACGAGATCTTTCCCTAGTTCAATTTAAATCACTAGAACATCTTGAGGAAAGCAGGACAACTTGGTTTTGTAAGGGTTCAAAACCAAGGTTCAATTTGCCTCTCCCTCTTGATATTTTAGATATTATTTGAATCTATTTCTCAAGGATAAATTGTTTTAATTTCATTGGAGAACGTAAATTGATGCATTGGAATACGTTAAATAAGCTCATTTTGAAATCATTCTAATTTTCCTTGATTGCACTCATCACAAGCTAGTCTCCCTATCCAAAGCATTTTGGTTGGAAAGGATTTACATACTATTGTAATTAAATTCATACTATAGCCGTTAGGGTGGAAGAAAAATACTATCTCAAAGTTTTCTTTCTCTCAATTTTCACCATTGAACGTTGCATACAAATATTGGAAACTAATCTACAAGTTAAGGGATTTTCATTGGAATATTTGTTTATTGATTTTAATGATAGAATTCGTTGTTCTAGAAAATATTTTTTACAACCATATAGGGCTGTCATAAAATTTTTGATAAGACTTGGTTTATATCCCTTTCAACTGTCAAAATTATTGTTTGAATATTGAAATGTTATCTAGTAATCAAGGGTTTTTGTTTCAAGATATTAACTATTGATTTTGACGGTGTTTTATTTGAGTTGTTAACATTTCCATTTTTTTGATATAAATTAGAGTCTGCTGAAATTTTTGGGACAAAAAGGTTTATTTTTGTTTCCCCTAGTGTTTGGGGGTTTATTTTCATGATCTTGGGTCTTGGGATAGTGGTTCTAATGTTTCTTTTGCAGGTTATTGATCAGAATATTTCTTCCCTTAACCAAACTCATCATTATTCAAACCCTAAGAACTCTCATACTGTGACCTATATTGTTTTTCCTTTCACAAATTTATTTTCCCCCTCATTCCCCCTAGGATCACCCGAGAGTCCTCCCTTGTGGTGAATTTATTCATCACTAAAGGTGGAGAGTGTTTATTTGAGGTGACATTAGGTAGATGTTCCCTAGTTGTCACACATTTGTGGATTGAGGTTGTCTTTGATCAACCTACACCTCATGCGATAAAAGTGCCTCTTTAAACATACTTTTATACTCGCTAAGAGATCTTGAAGGTGCTTCAAATGGGGAATTTGTATCAATTTCTTTAAGAAATTTAGTTATTGCACATTTTCCCTTGTATTTGTATGATGTGTCATCAAATGCATTAGCAATTGCCTCTTCTATAATATTTGATCATTTATGCACACTACACCATAAAAAGCATTAGCGATTACCTTTTCTGTAATATTTACTTATTTGTCGACGTTAATATCATTTTTTTTTGTCTAACTTTCTCCAATATTAAAATTTTATAGTGATTAAATCCTAAAGGTAAGATTACATGGAATCACTACCGAATGGTTCTTGTTTGTATGCAATGTTAAAATAGAGTCAACACATAGTTAGAGCTATGATAAAAGAAGAGTTCGGTTTATACTTCTCTAGATCATATATATGTTGACGAAGTGTCCTCCGACATGTAATTTTATTAACAAGGAAAATATAATTAGAGGTAGAAGTGAGATCTCTTAACCTACTTAACCTCACTTGAAGAAAGAGCTTGTTTATATAGATCAACTTTAAACTAGAGAATATGAGAACAACCAATCACATGAGTATGTTGTTTTTCCTTTACATAGAAGTTAGGTGTATTTATCCTAACAAACTAGAATAAACCAATTTCTAAAAACATTTAAACTAGGAAATACTTAGACTATAGAACTTTAGGATTATGAGGATAACATTCATATTTACAAATACCAAGTTCATCTTTAAACTCAGTGAACTTTATTCTACTGAGAAGTTTTGTAAAAATATATGGACAAAACTGAGGCTTGATGATGACCGATCTGATGAAGTGGTACTTGGTGTCGACATACGTAGTATTTGAGTGGAATATTAGATTCTTGAACATCTTTATTATTGATTGACTATCGATCAATAAAGCACTTGGTGATTTCTGAGTTTCACCATGATCCTATACAATTCTATGTAGCCATACAATATCACATGTTGCTTCCCAATCTGATATGTACTCTACCGCTGTTGAAGAATTGACAATTGTTGTCTTCTTTTTAGAATTCCAAGATACTGTTGATGAACCCACATTCATTAAATAACCCAAAGTGAATTTTCTATCATCAATTTCACCTACAAAATCAACATCTGAATATCCAACAAGTGTAAAATTTGTGTTTCTCTTATAGATAAAACCAAAATCTTACGTACACTAAATGTATCTCAATACGCTTTTCACTAAATTCCAGTGACTTTCCCTTGGTTCTTGCATTAACCTCGAAAGTATATTAACTGAATATGAAAAATTTGGTTGAGTATTTTTTAAATAAATGATACTTCCAATCAATATCCAATACCTTGTATTGCTTACAGATTCTTCCCCCCTCCCCCTTTCAAATTTTGAAATTTTCAATTTATGCTCCATGCGGGTAAGAGAAGGTTTACAATCTTCCATGCCAAATTTCTTTAAAAATTCTGTTAGCGTCAGAATTCACTCCTAGATTGCTTGCAGGAGCAGAGCTCGACGCCCATCAGTTTTATGTCACAATAGTTTTGAATGGGTGATCGAGTGGATAAAGACTCAAGAAGGTACAACTTTAACTCAGGAAACCAAGCCTAGTATGTAGATAGCAAGGGAGGTCTTGATCCAACTTCTATCAGTAAATGATTAAAGGCTGGTAGATGGAAGACTTATGGGAAGCGTGAGCAAGACTACTTTGGGCAACAGGCCTTCGGAAGCTTGAGGAAGAAAAACTCATAAGCCAAGATCCTCTTGGTCCATAGTTTCAAGGAGCTGAGGGGTGACTCGACTGGATCCTCCAATTCCAAGTCGTTTAGCACTAAGAAAATCACAAGAACCAATTAGAAACAGTGCAACTCTTACAGTGATCCAACCTACATCATCCTATAACAACTACAACTCGACTGGATCCTCCAATTCCAAGTTGTTCTAACACAGTATACAAAGAGATGGAAGAGAAACTGACATCCATAAAATAAGAAGTCTCAAATTCCTTATACATTAACCAGAGAGACCAACGCTTCATCAAAACTTACAGAACAGGAGCCTAGCTCAACCATCGACCCTTTACAAAATACAAAGACTGAGTCTATATACTCAGCAAAATTCGCCTATCAGAGGCATGTTCAGTCATCCAAGGCGTGGTGTCCCCTTAGCCAAATTTGGACGGGTAACTTTCGTCAGACGCTGCCTTAACTGCGCATGGCTCCTGCAGGGGAGATAGCAGCAACATTAAAGGCCAACATGGTGTGCACAGACTTTCTCTGGTCAGATGAGGACCGACCATGACCTTTTGGAGAAAATCAGTGTACAGGACCGTCTCGGGAAGACTGTCTGCCAGAACCTCCATACCTCGCATTCAATAAGTGAGATGAGGTTTCAACTACCTCTGTTCACCTTCATTTAATTCTTCAGCGAGGACCAGGATCAAAGTCGCATCAGATGGCACATAGAGATCACAATGATCCTTTTGGTGGCTAGCCCCGACGCCTTTGGCTCCTTTTTCACAGTTCTTTTCTTTCCTAGGTGGCCACGGGCTGTGACCCTATGCTTACTCGCAAAGGAGATTTTGGCGTATGTGAATAAGAAGGGGTTGATCCCCGTCCCTTGAAACCACGATGAGCAAAATGCCGAGATGGCTTGAGTTGGCGTCGCGTGTCCCCCTAGATCTGACAGCTCTGAACTCACCCGATGATGTTGTGAGCCTGATTTCAGGCGCTATCGACACTTCGGGGTTCAAGGCTTCGAGATGTATAACGACAGAAAACCTTCACCCTTTGAACTCACGACTATTGAAAAGCCAATGTGACTAGATCTTGCGCCACGTGTCCTTTGGATGAACGACTTCCATCCATGCCCGCACATGATGTGGGCACTATCCATTGCGCTATCCTCGACGCATATTTTCTATTTGCGACTTCCCGCCAACCGTTGATCTACTCATATGGATGGATCAGGACCACTGACACTATAATTTTTCCTGCTCGCTTGATTTTAAGTCCGAACATGACTTCTTCTATGCGCTGCGCTTGGACGTTCCTTGTGCAACCTGCAGACCTGAATACTCTTGTGGCCCGGACAAAAAATGTTACTAACAAATTCAATAGCATACTTATTTTGAATAAGGAATATTTCATTAGGATGTAGAGATACTTCAATTCTAAGATAATAATGAGTGTCCCTAAATCAATCATTTTAAATCCTTCCTTAAGCTCTTCCTTAACTTGTTTGATGTGGGCTTCATTATTTCATGTTATGATTAAGTCATCAACATAGAGTACAAGTATCACCAATTTATTATCCTGCATTCTCAAATAAAACGTATCATCTGATTCATTTCGCTGAAAATCCACCTTTCGTAGGTAATCATCCATTTTTGCATACCAAGCTAGAGGAGATTGTTTGAAGCCATATAAAGCCTTCACAAGTTTGAAAAATTTATGTCCTTTTCCTTCAACTTCAAACCCTTTTGGTTGAGTCATGAAAACATATTCCTTTAGATCACCATTCAAGAAGACACTTTTGATATCCATTTGATGTAATTTCGAACCATTCTTTGCAACCAAATTGATAACCATTCTGACAGTATTCCATTTAGTCGTGGGTGATTTTTTTTTTCATAATCAATTCCTTCATGTTGAGCAAAACCTTTAGCACCAAGTCTTTCTTTGAACCTGTCAATTTTACCATTGGGATTGTACTTTACTCCATAAACCCATTTACAACCAATGTGTTTAATATCAGGTAGACAATCAACTAAGTTTTAAGTCCCATTTGCAAGTACTAAATCATATTCATTAATTATTGTGTTTTTCCATTCTTTATGTCCAATTGCTTCAAGAAAAGTAGCAGGTTCAATTAGCTTATGATCATGAAGATCCCCTAGTTCCTATTTTGTTCATTTCATATGAATGAACATATTTGAGAAGTTGTTCATCCCACTTTGGCCTCTTATGTTGAGGGGATTTTGGATCTGAATCACCATTAATGTTATTAAAACGAGGATTTTCAAAAATTGAGACTCTCCTTTACTCTGAAGTTTCTGAAGTTGGAGAAGATCCTTTTGAAGTTTCAGTATTAGAAGAGTCATTTCAAGTTTTAGTATCAAAAGAATCAGAAAAACTTTTGATAAAGAGATATCTTCTGAAGAAACAAAGTGTTTTTCAAACCAAAATGTTTTCTTGAACTTGTTTAACTTACTTTTACCCTTAATGTTTTTCTTCTCTAAACAACCAAGTACATGATTAATCTCATCAAAAAATTTAGTTTAGGTTTCATAAAAAATTACATCTCTACTAACAATTAATATTTCGTCTGAAAGAAACCTATATCCTTTATTTTCATCAGAGTATCCAATGAAGATACATTTCATACTTCGGTTTTCTAATTTAGTCTTTTTTACCTTAGGGGTTTAAAACCATAACAAGCTTCATAAGTTGTTTTTCCATCTAAAGATAATTTAGGTGATCGATTTCTTAGAAAAACTGCAGTATGCACAACTTCAATGCAATATTTTGTGCTCAACCCTTTGAACTGCATCATAGATCTTCCCATGCCCATGATAGTTCTGTTTATCCTTTCAATAACTCCATTATGTTGTGGAGTATAGGAACTCTTTAGTTGTCTCTAAATTCCATTATCTCAACAATAATCATTGAATTCACTTGAAGTGAATCCTCCTCCATTATATGTTTTCAAAGTTGCAAGCTCTTCTTTAGTTGCATTTTCAACCATGTATTGAAAATTTGTAAACTTTTCAAAAGCTTTAGACTTTTCCTTTTAAAAGTAGACCCAATTCATTCTAGTGTAGTCATCAATGAAACATATAAAATATCGACATACACCAAAAGAAGATTCCATTGGACCACATGTATCAGTGTGAATCAATTGCAAATACTTTGTTTCTCGCCATGAACTAGTTGGAAAAGCTTCTTGCTTTTTCTTTCCAAATATACAAGCTTCACACTTAAAATTTTCTCTCTTGAAAGTGGGCAAACCCTTTAACAAATCTTGGGACTTAAGTTGTAAGAGACTAACAAAGTTTAAGTGTTCAAATCGAAAATGCCATAATCTGAATGAAGACATTTCAAAATTGATTGTTGCTGCAAAATCATGCTTTCTAGTGATCACTCTACCCTTCATTCTTAGTAATTTCTCATCTTCATATCGTGTCATTATTGTTTTCAAGTTGTCCTTCTCTAAGTTAGTCTTCACCAAACCATCTTGCATGATGTCCTTCTTGTCGAATTATGACTAACGATAACAATTTTTTCTTAAAAGTTGGTACATAATTTGTTGTTTTATGCAAGGCATGTTGTAAAAACTTGGATAGAGATATTAAATTTTGAAATCATGATATTTTGGAAATAATCCATAGTATCCTTTTTGGAAACTAAACTAACCTCAAAGCACAACACTTAATTTCCTTTGGAGCGACCCTGAAATCCGTTGTATATTAATGATAGTGCACTGGAAATTCCACGGTTTATGTTGTACTTCGTTCAGGGAAGGAATTGCAGATGGGATCGAAGAAAATTCAAAGTAGTTAACGGATTCTCTCGGCCTTCTTTGCAATTCTTTATCTTGAGTGCATAATTTCATCAACAAATATGAAGCTCTATTCATGAATCTAACGGATTGGATGACTTATTTAGGGTGCACTTATTTGTAGATAATTGGTCGCCTGTGTCACCGATTAGATAGAAATGCTTGTACGGTGTCCCAATCACGACCCATTTGACACGACCTCTTAATCAGCTATGGATGAAATAATAGAAACGTTAAGCTGTAAGCTAGAGATCTGTGCCAAATAATTTGCAGATATTTTACTTTGTCAAATGTGGGTAAATGTAAGCGTAGAGATCGTTGTTTAATCTGCTACTGCACTGCAAGATCCGCCGACAAGAACACCTTCCACGACCATTGCATGTAGGATATTGTGTCCTACGTTGATAGAGGAGCGGATCATGGAAATTTGGCTTTGAAATTTTATTGCTGTGCAGATTTTTAACTAAAAATGATAGCTGCAGCTATATATATTTTTTTAATTACAAAACCAAATTGCCAGAGTTTTACATATATGCATCAATTTACATAGATCTTGAACCATGCAGATAGAGATTTATCAAAATATACAGCTCTTTAACATGAACTTGCCAGATTTTCAGGGAAACAATTTTTACAAAAAGATCCCTCTACTTGGATTACAACTGGTCTACTTGTTAAACAAAGTAGATCTGATCAGAAAATAATCTCTAACGAGAACAGAATATATCTTAGAACAAAGTGTCCTCATACACACAATTTTATTAATAAGAAAAATATAATTACAGGCATAAGTGAGGACTCATAATCTACTTAACCTCACTTAAGAAAGAACTTGTTTATATAGCTCAACTCTAAACTAAATTCTAGAAGAACAATCAATCACATAATCAGATGAGTATGATAGGTGTCCTTTACATAGAAGCTAGATGTCCTTATCCTAACAAACTAAAATAAACTAATTTCTAAAAAGATTTAAATAAGAAAATACTTAGACTATAGAACTTTAAGATTATGAGGCCAACAATATAAACATCATGGTAAGTCTTTGATGACATTGGCATAAGGATCGTTGTATGTTGGGATGTATATGTTGTTGCGGATCATTTTTTAACAAATCCTAACAAAACAACTCTAATAAGCCTCCTTTGAGAGTCTAACTGAGTTGAAAATCTTTTATGTCAAAACAATTTCATATTTGAAGTTGGGGGTTGCTATTGAATGAATTAAGAAAAACATGAAAAGAAGAATATTGAAGAAGATTTTTCTTGAATCAACTAAACAAGTGAAAAATAAAATGTAAGTAGTCATTTTCCTCTTTGTTTCATCCAAACAAATGTTTTGTGCAAAGTAAAGGGAAAATTAAATGAAATGAGTAAGACATGATGTAAAAAAGTGGCAAGCTGCTATAGAAATCCCAATACTCTGACTCTTTCCCATGTTACCAACACTCATATCAATATCAATCCCATCTGAATGTTTTGATAAAATCTTATCCATATCAATTGTATTCAACTTACGAGGCAAAGTCACTTCTAATCTCTTTCCCATGTTACCAACACTCATATCAATATCAATCCCATCAGAATGTTTTGATAAAATCTTATCCATATCAATTGTATTCAACTTATGAGGCAAAGTCACTTCTATTGGAGTTAAGGCATATCTTAAGGAACAAGCACTGGAGCGTCTTGGAGAAGATGGTTTCCATGAAGTTCAAATATTGCCAATATGTAAGGGGATTACTCTCTTAGCACTAAAATTCTTTAGCTAGGTACAACTCTAAGGAGGTTTGAACATACTATACATACCTCTTGCATCACAACACTTGTTGTGAGTAATGGGAGATTGTTTTGTAAATCACAAGCTCTTCTACAACATTTATTACAGGTGGCTCTCAATGCCCCTTCTCAAATTGTTATAATTTTGGCAGAATTTTAGAAGGTGATGCTAATAGCATCACCCCTCTAGTTTTTGACATTTTGATAAATGATTGCACAAAGTTAAAAAAGTTCAAAACTACCCAAATCTTGTAATTATTGAAAAATGATATACTGAAACCTACCATCCAATCATATGTGATAATATTTTGACCACGCATTTAAAATCTGGTGGTACCCAAATGGCTTGGGAATCATGCAAGGGAATGCTTACCAAAGTTTATCCCAACATAGTTCATCTAGATATCATCATCCTAAAGTTGGAGTGTTTGTAGTAAAGTTGACCCATGTTCAAAACTCAGCTAGCAATATTTTTTATAACCACACTCGACACTAGGTGAGAATCTTGAAAAGTGTGGGGAAATTAAACGATTTTGTTCGCTAGCTAAGCCCACATGTTACTGGTACAAAAAAACTGTGCCCCACACAACTTATGTAATTTAAATATGATAATACGTCAAATTTGCCATGTTGGGATTTGGTGACAACGAATTCCTCCAAGGATGGATTTGGATCCTATTATTCTATGTTGGTTGCAACTAAAATAGACCAAGTTAGAACATGGATCGGAGTGCATTTAAGGATCATTTTATTTTGTAAATGTATATAAATTTATGTAATCCTATAGAGGCAGATACGACATAGTGAGAGGAATGAGAGAACTTGCCAGTCTTTTGTAATTTCCATGATTTTAATAATAAGACAATTGATGCCTATGCTTGGTGGACGTAGCCCAACATTTGGTTGAACTACGTGAAATCCCTGTGTTTCTTATCTGTGTGATTATTAATTATCATATATGATTTATGTTTTCCGCATTTTCAATTTTAACAAGTGGTATCAGAGCTGGTTAGAGGAGATGGTTTCATGAGTGTCAAATTCTTGGAGGAGCCATGGGAGTGAAACATGTGTACAGTGTGTCGATTACCACATCCTCGCAAGGGAATCCTCTTGGAAGGTGCGACGTCCTATAGGCTAACCTTTTGTTCCTCAAAAATTCTTGAGCATGTCGCACCCTGGTTGTATTGAGAGGGGCGACAAACACCCCACATAGTCGCAGTTTAGCTTCCTCAGAAGGTGTGATGACCCTTTGAAGCTCGCCGCACTCCATTTGTATCAAGACCTACAATGGATCCCTAAAGTTACGTGGATAAGGAAACATACGCATGAAGTTATGAAGTTTGTTTTAAGTAAAGAGTTCAAAGTTTGAAGTTGAAAAGTTAAGTGGTAAAAAAAACTTTGAGCTCTGAAAGCTTAAGATGCGGGCTTTACTAGTGCAGCAAGGGTTGCAAAAAGAATTGGCAGGAAATAAAAAGAAACCAACAACCATGATGAATGAGGAATGAGAAGATCTAGATGCAAAAGCTCTTAGTACCATTCATTTATGTCTGGCGGATGATGTTCTGTTTAATATCGTAGGAGAAGATACAACATCAGGCTTCTGGAGCAAGTTGGAAATTCTATATATGACAAAATTCTTGACAAGTAGGATCTACTTGAAGAGATGGTTGTATAGTTTGCGGATGAAATAAGGTACAAAATTTGTTGACCATTTAAATACCTTCAATACCCTTATAATTCAATTGACTAGTATGAAAATTAAATTCGAAGATGAAGACAAGGATATTACACTATTCTATTTGTTTCCTGAGTCTTTGGATAATATAGTTAGCTCTATTAGATTTAGCTCAATAGATGTTTTAGATTTTGACTCTATTGTGGGAGCTTTGTTGGCTGAGGAGATGAGGAGAAAATCTAGTCAATAAACCTCAACTTCAGAGGCAATGTTGGTCAAAGGTCGAACTAAAGAGAAAAATGAGAGAAATATTTCTCGATCTAAGTCAAGACATAGAAAGTGTAAAGAAAAATGTTGGCAGTTTGGAAAAATAGGACATCTCAAGAAAGATTGTTGGGAAAGAAAGGAATCTGAGGAAAAATCTACGAAGGAAGAAAATCTGGTTGTAACAAATTTAGGTATGACTGATCAAGTTTTATCCATTTCTAGTAATTTTCAATATCAAGAAGAATGGAATTTAGATTCAGGTGCCTCCCACCACATGTGCTCACATAGAATTTGGTTCTTTTCTTACCAATATGTTGATGAGGGTGTAGTGTTTATGGGAAATGGTATTCCCTGTAAAACAGTTGGGGTTGGTAGTATTAGAATTAGTATGTTCGATGGTATTGTTAGGGAATTAACGGATGTTAGATATGTACCTGATCTTAAATAAAATTTTATTTCATTGGGAGTGTTGGATTCTTGTGGATATAAGTATACAAGTCAAGGTGGAGCACTCACATTGTTGAAAGGTAGTTTAGTAGTGATGAAGGAAACAAAGGTTAATAACCTTTATAATATTTAAGGGAGTACTGAAATGGTATTTGAAGTGACAGATGTATCTTCTTGTTTATGGCAGAAGCATCAAGGTCATAAGAGAAAGAAAGAATTGTAGGCACTGGTAAGTGGTAAATCATTTCCGGACTTAAAATCTTTGTTTCTGAATTCATGCTTATTTTATATCTCTGCAAGTTATGATGGTGGTATAAAGGGATGTTGTGTGTGGGATCCTACTTCTCATAAGGTCATCATTGATATAGATATAGTATGTATGGAACAACCATAATAGTTTATTCAAGATCGCAACATTAAATTTGTTTGCATGCTAGATAATTCATTGTATGGCCTATTGGTACCCAGGCAAATATACAGCTTATAGTACATTCACAGTCTTGATGTTATTTGTTGATGATATGCTCGATGCAAGCCTAAGCATGGATAAAATCAGTAAGAAAATGACTCAGGTGGACATGACAATTCAGGTGGGGGATCAAGGAGAAGCAAAACAAATTATGGGCATGGAAGTATACAAATATGGTAATGGTAAGCTATGGTTGGAGTTCAGTATGAACATTGTAATACCAGTTTTTATCCCTCTTTCTTTCCATTATAAGTTTTCTTCAAGCATAGGTCCTGTCTATAAAGAAGAAAAGGTTATGTCTCGTGTAAGTTCAGTAGGAGGTTTGTTGTATCTGATGAGATGGTTAATACCATACATTTCACATGCTAATAATGTTGTCAGATACGCGAAAGATCCAGGTGTTGTAGTGGAATGGGTTCTTCAGCGTTTGAGAAGTACAAATGTCACCTATAACAATTACACTGAGATAGTATGTGATAGTTGTAATATTTATTGTATAGGTGTCTTGGATAGAAGGAGATATATCATTAAATATGTCTCACAACATAGTAGCGGAATACATGTTGGAGGTGAAGTGACCCCTTATGAAATCCAAACTCATGCAAGTCACATATGCAAGCTCATGAAACTAGTTTTATTAGAGAAGTTGCAGTGGTTCTTGGCTTCTCTTGGCTTGTAGAAAAGGTGATGAACAAAAGGAAGGAGAAATGTATTAGGTTAATTATTGTCAAGGTGGATATTGTTGGGATTTGGTGACAACGAATTCCTTGAAGGATGGATTTGAATTCTATTATTCTGCATTGGTTGCAACTAAAATAGACCAAGTTAGAATATGGATAGGAGTGCATTTAATGATCATTTTCTTGTGTAAATGTATATAAATTCATGTAATATTGTAGAGGCACATACAACAAAGAGAGAGGAATGAGAGAAATTTCGAGTCTGTTGTAATCTCCATGATTTGAATAATAAGACAACCGATACCTATGCTTGGTGGATGTATCCTAATGTTTGGGTGAACCACGTGAAATCCCTGTGTTTTTTATCTTTGTGATTGTTAATTATCATATGTGAATTGTGTTTTCCGCATTTGCAGTTCTAACATGCTAGGGTGGAAAGGTGTGAAAAATAAAGAAATTGATCTAATATATGGGAAAACACAGTTCAATGATACAAAGAGGATCCAAAACAAACATGAATAAGACTCAATTATATGTACAATTAATGGCATATGAGAAGAAGAGTGGAATGGAGAAAGGGTGAGGGTGATTGTTAGCATAGTGGCCACATTCTCAACCACCTACTCACCCATCAAATTGCAGAACCCTACTAACTGCAAGAAAGAAAAAGAAAATAAATAAGTAAAATTAAAAGCGGTGCCGCAAGGGGGTGAGATAAAGCATCACGGACCATTGAACTTTTGACTTCCCCCAGACATAAAAAAAATTAAAAATAAAAAAATAAATTGCTCCCAACTAACTATTAAAAAAAACGACAAAAGAAGGAATAGAAGGTTATTTGGAAAAATTTAGCAACGAGAATCTAATTTTCCCTACAAAGAAAATTTATTACAACCTAAAGATATTGATACTCAAAAATATCTATAATTGCTAATAATAATAGATTAAGCATGGCCATTTGAAGTTGGTTTTCGAAAATTGGGATTCCAAGGTAAACATTGTTGTCTCATAAGGTTCATTTCTGTGTGGTTTCATTTACTCTGTGCATGATTGTTTTTATTTGTTTATTGGTTACATACATGCTAGCACAATGAGTACATATTTCCATTTAATTTTTTGCTCCTTGTCATCAAATTGATGTTGTCGCACCAACATTATCATTTTCACTAGTCATTCACCTACAACAATCAATTTATTTTGTTGTTTATTTTTTTTTGGTTTTTTTGTCATATAGAGCATTGTTACGAGTTTGAAATTATATGTGGCTTGAAAAAATGTTCATGTCTCATTCAATGGAAAAATTCCTACACAACAATTTGTTGATTACATACATGAGTGTGGCCATACACTCATGAAGATAGGGAGGAAGAAGAAATTGAGAGAAGGACACTTTGATATGAAGAAATGTGCAAGGATGAAACAACAAGATAAATCAAGGGCCAAGAGGAGGAAAGAAGAAAAAGAAATACAAAGAGAGGTCACCATAGTAGGTCACCATACTTTTGTTGAGTTAAGAGTTTAGGAAGGTTGGTAGTGTGAAAAATATTTTGAAAATGGGATCTAATATGGTATAGGTTGGAAAATCTAAGAGAAAATGTTTTTAATCTTCAACCTTATTAGTGTCACAAGGGTGAGATGGCCTTTTAGGAATTTCCCAACGCCTAGTTTCACTATGGATCTCATGAGAACTTGTTCTTATCTTAGCAATGCTTTTTTTTCTTTACACTTGGAAAAACAGATAGATAATTTTGATCTTCTAGATTAGGGTTGATTACATCGTTATAATACCTTGATTTTATTTTTTCCTCTAACTCTTTATCACACCACATTTTATCATTAAATTATGATTTGAAGTTTTTTTTTAATAATATATTTATTCTGCAAAATGGTGTCTTCCATGATTCCCCAATAGTTGAGCCAATACCGGGCATCTTTATGCCATCCTCGCTTGAGGCGATGGTGGTTATGACTTGATTTTGAAGTAATTTTAGGAAGCCTCTTGTCTTACATGTTGTTTAACTTGTTCTTATACATTAGTTATCTAGTCATAGCCATGCTCTCAATGGGGGAGAGGCTTGTTTCTAAAAGGAGGATGGGATATGGCATATTTCCTTTAATTTTGAGATTATAGGTTATAAAATTATTTTGTATTTGCTATATCTTTGTCCATAATTCATGAGAGATACTACAACCCCATACTTCACATCCATAAAGAATAACATGTGTAACAAGAGTCTCAAAGAGGATTTTCTTCTTATCCCAAGTCCAAAGATCATGTGATTTACAATTGTTTTCAAGTCCATAATAAGCTTTCCATCCCTCAATAATCCTTTTCTCAATGCTATAATTCCAATTGAGCTTGTGGTGAATATCAATTCCAACATATTTGTATGAAATCACTTCCTCCAAGTTGTTGTTTTCATATATGAAGGTATCATAAGGGATCTTATTAGATTTAATAATCATCACCATAGTATTATAAATATTAACATTCATACCCATATTGGAGAAAAAATCCCTGAGGATTCTTAGTTGGTTTTCAAGATCATGGGGACTCCTTGCCATAAGAACGATATCATCGGCATAAATAAGAAGATTGATGAATATACAAGTGAGAGTAGGGTCGATACAACCCGCTTTTTCCAAGCAATCTTCTAACTTTTCAATGTATATGCCAAAAATGGTAGAGGACTATGACATCCCCAAAAATAAATATTTTTTATTTTTATGTGATGGAAATTTATTTCCGTTTTTGGCAAATTTGAATTTGGAAATTTTTTACCATTTATGGCAATTCTGAATTTCGAATTTAATAATTGTATTCAATTATTGTGATTGTTGGGCGGATATCTGTTTGGACCCAAATAACTATTTGACTATGACACTTGTATCACAACATAATAATTATATTAACTGCAGGAGGAAAAATGGAACAACCATGTTAAAATCAGCTGACCATGACTCCATGAGTGGGGAACAAGTTGGAACTGCCTCTGGGCTGATGATCACAAGTGGAAAATCAAATATTTGGCCACTGGCAGCCCCTGAAAATGAAGGATTAATAAAAGATGTGAAAATCCCAAAAGGAGGGAAAAGACCTGGGCAAAAATGGATAAAGAGCATATGCGAGGAGGCAGGACACTGCCAAGTATGCCGGGAAAGGATTCCTGAGATCTCTTGCTGTTATGAACACTGTGAATTGCGTGTGAGGCAAGAGGAGCCTGTTGAAATAGAATCGCTTCGTTGTTATGATCACTGTTGAGTAAGTGTGAGGCAAGAGGATAACTATTGGAATTGAAGGATATAGCTGAAAAAGAGTTTCCAAGTTCGCCCTCATGGATTCATGGTTAGGCTAGGCGGTGAATCGGGCAAGTGATTTTTGCTGCCCTGTTCTATGGTTGGGAGTAACGTGGTTTTTCCCTTTGTCTTCCCACTGATTGGAATTCATATATGTTAAATTTTCTCCTTCTTTGTTCTGAATGATTTTACATCTGTTGCAATCTGTTTGATTGGAACTGGAATAGTTTCCATTTTCTATTTGAATGATTTAATATCTAATGAATTATATTCGTTTAGATAGGAAATGTAATGATTCCCTTACTATGTTCGAATGTTTTTACCTGATGTGACGTATCTGTTAAATCCGAAATGGAAGTACCAGGGAACTTTATTTTTATGCAAATTGAGTTATGAGAACCGATCCAGCTATATGATAGGTTTAACCAGTAGTAGAAATGTTAGGACACTCTGTAGGCTAGAAGAGACTAATTTATATGGGTTTAGGTTTATTTATGTGACTGATATATTAAATAGATCTAAATCAGAGCAAATCGAGATTGAATAAATTGTGCCAAAGGGAAATAGGTAGATGTACTGCTAGAATTAAATTTTTTTTCGAGCAGCCTGGAAAGCCCTTTTTGTTTTATTCGATGCATTGTACTTAAATAAAACGAAGCTGTAACGGTCCCCATTTTTTTTGTTTGTTATGAGGAATATACGTGAATGAAATGCATGTTTATATATGTCTACTGGAATGGTTCTTGAATTTACTAGATGCATAGATCTAACACTATTTACATGCAATACACTGATTAAAAATGACTCTAAGTAAATACTTTAGAGATTACCCTATACAGAAAAATGTTATCCTATTTTACCCCTTCTGCAGAGTATAAGCATATAAATCTCTTTAGTTAGACCTTCATAATCTTGTTAGGTAAATGGATATTGAATCCTTCCACGCCTACTGTCTCACAGAGCGAAAGTGAGGACATCTGTAAAGGACCAAATCTTGGAAATTGAAGGGATCCGAAAAACCCCTTTGTTTTTTCAAATGCTGAACAATCTTGAGAGTTGACGTCTATCAAAGGAATTATTTTTTTTTCCATTATGCCTTACTAGTTTTGTTTAAACGGTCTTCCTTTTCCACAGTTAAGTTTTATGATGAATTTAAGAAATTTTGCAACACCCCTGAACTACTAATCCTTTTACCTTTTCGGAACTTCGGGAAATGTCTTGCACAGTTGTTTGACATTTGAAACCCTGAAACCCCGAGTTTCGAGATCCTGAAAATACGGGTCCCACCTTTACCTTTCGAAATTCGGGAAATTTCTTGCACTGTTGTTCGACATTTGAAACGCCGAAACCCCGAGTTCCGAAATCCCGAATTTGTAGGGCCCACACCCTTACCTTTTTCGCAATTTCGCGATTCAACGTTTGGTGATGTGTGATGTTTTGCATCGGGAGTTAGTAAACCCCAAAACCCTAATTTTGTAGGGCCCACACCCTTACCTTTTCGTAATTTCTTGATTCGGCGTTTGGTGATGTGTGATGTTTTGCATCGGGAGTTAGTAAAACTCGAAACCTGATTTTTGTAGGGCCTACATCCTTACCTCTTTTGCATTTTTTGGAAGTTTGGATATGTTTATGTTCGAGTACCAGAACTCGTGAAGTTTCGAACCCCGAAACCCCGATGGGCGGGTCCCACTCCCCTTTTTTTCACCTTTCAGAAGTTGCGGTGTGTGGATCCCAAACCCCGAAATCCTGATACGATGGAATTTTTTCGCAAGTTTGTATATGTTGTTGTTGGGGTATTGGAACTCATGAAGTCCCGAAACCCCGAAGTACACAGGTCAACATCCTTCCCACTTTCTCGCGTTTTGGAAAACGGCGCGGCCCCTTTGTTTCTTTTTGTGTTCGACACTTATAATCGTCGAAACCCGGTTGACCTCTATTATGTTTCACAAACTGTAGGAACCTAGAATAAACTTATAGTTACGGGAACAACTCTAACAATGTAATGAATGACTTGGTAAAGAACATTGAAGAGTCTTCATTCTGGATAGAGGTATGGAAGTAACAGACCGTTTTTACAGGTAAATTGAATTGCAAACAGAGGGTAATTATTTTTATGTAAGGTTTTGGTCATAAAACCCCAAAGTTGTTTGTATTGTTAAGATTGTGATAGTGTTTTAGGTACTAGCATATAAGAGAGTAATTATAAATTTGATGATCTTAATTAAACATTGAAGTGATGAGTAAATACTCATTATTTCGTTGATGAGAAAACTTAAGTTGAATGGTAAGGACAGTTGACGACAGTAAGGACTCTAACAAACCTTCAGACTCAAGCCTTTTAACAGAAAGCTTACTTGCTTGAGATCTCGAAACCTTTCAAATATAAATGTACAATTGAAAAATTAAAATTATGGTGATTTTTTGAGGTACATTACATATGGTATCAGAGAAAAAGTTACAACATTGGGCCTGAATAGGGCCACATTAATTTCTTAGTATATATATTCTGATCTATGAGAAAACTAATAAATCTTGTGAATTGGAAACAAAAAGTTTTTTTGTTTTGTGTTGATTAATGGCAGCTCAAGAAGGTGCAGAAATTAGGATGGAAGAGAATCTGCAAAAAGGACCTCTTGGTGATTCGAGATAGAACAGTGATGGAAGCTCACCCACGGAGGTGTTGGAAACAATGAGAAACCTTATAGTTGAACTACAGGTTTTCAAGGCCGACAATGAAAAATTAAAGAAGGCACAACAGGAACAACAAGAGATAAATGAAGTCATGTTGTGTAGTATAGTAACCAAGAAAATCCCAAAAGATGATAATCGTGAGGAAGAGGTCAGCAAAAGGGCCTCCAAGAATTCTGGTACGAAAATAGAAAAAGGAGACAGTACGTCTGAAGGGACACCTTTAGCTGAAGACAAAACCGTACCAGACAGAAAAAGAAAACAAACAGACCACCTTGAAGGAGAATTTAAAAAGATTAAACCAACTAATTTTGATGGAGAATCTAGGACAGGAGAAGAAGCTGAAGCATGGTTGTTGGACATCAAAAAATACTTCCAAATTTACAACTATTCCAACAACATGAAGGTCAGAATGGCCATTTACAATCTGAAGGGGAAGGCTAGCATTTGGTGGCAGGACCTGAAACTGGCCAAGGCCCTAAAGGAGAAATAGTTGTAATGGTCTGACTTTAAGAAGTATTTTAAGAAACAATACCTTTCTGAGAGATATTATGAAAGGAAGACGAAATAATTTTATGAATTAAAACTTGGACAAATGACGATGGATGACGTTATAAATAAATTTCTGGAACTACTAAGGTTCGTACCATACATCTGGGAGGATAAGGTAAAAATCCAACAATTCTTAAGCTATTTACCGCAGTCCTACAAGGACAGAATTGAGTTTGACAACCCCAAATCCTTGAGCGAGGCATTCAGGAAGGCACGAATGTGCTATGACCAGTACAAACAACAGGTAGATTTTCCCAAGACCTGGAAGGATAAGAAGCAGGATGGAATAAACCAGCGAAAGAAAGGATACTAGCTAGCTCCTTATCAGAATGCAACAAAAATTTTCCCAAGGAAGGATTTTCACTCCAATCATCCAAATACGCAACGTAGCAGCAAACCGGTAAACCTTGGAACGAAGACGTTTGGGGACAACTCCTGTGAGCCATTAAAGTGTTGGGAGTGTGGAGAGCCTCATCTAAGGAGGAACTGCCCCCATTTAATTGCAGCAAACATAACTGTTGTTCACAATTTGCAAGAAGCCTCGACAGTAGGTGACATGGGCATAAGTCTGTATCGGATAAATGCAGCCATAGATGGTCGACAAGCTGACCACTAGTCCTCGGTGGTAGAGATTGAAGGTAAAATCCATGACACTCAAATTTCTGTTTTAATTGACCCTGGAGCTATTTTAAGTTATATTACTCTCGATGTAGTAGAGTTGAATAAACTTAAGAAACAAAAGCATGAAAAATCTTGGCTTGTACAACTAGCAATAGGGACAAAAAGAAAAGTAGTTAACTTTATTTTTGATCTGGAGTTTAGTTTAGATGGTCAAAATATAAGGACCAATCTAGATATCCTACCACTAGGGTCTTATGATATGATTATTGGGATGGATTGGTTGGAGCAACACAAAGCAGTACTAGATTGTTATACAAAGATACTTAGCTATAAAGATAATTTTGGCACTGTTAGAACAGCCCAAGGCATACCAAAACTAGTGTCAATTAGACAAGTTTCAGCGATGCAATTCAAGAAATGTATTAGAAAGGGATGTCACGTTTTTTCCATCCAAGTAACGAATCTATTAGAAAAATAAGATAATCCCAAGTTAGAAGACTTTGTTGTCCTATGTGAATTTCGAGACATGTTTGTTCATGAGATACCGGAATTGCCTCCTAGGAGAGAAATAGATTTCTCCATAGACTTACTACTCGGATCAACCCCTATCTCAAAAGAACCCTACCGAATGAGTCTACCAGAACTGACAGAATTAAAAATACAATTACAGGAATTGTTGGATCAAGGGTATATCAGACCAAGTGTCTCACCATGGGGAGCACCAGTCCTCTTTGTGAAAAAGAAAGACGGTACTCTAAGACTATGTATTGATTATAAACAACTGAACAAAGTAACCATTAAGAACAAATACCCCTTACCCAGGATAAATGATCTGTTCGATCAAGTTGGGGGGGGCAAGATCTTCTCAAAATTGGATTTATGATCTGGTTATCATCAAGTTAGGATAAAGGATCAGGACATAAGAAAAACAACTTTTCGAACAAGATACAGACACTACGAGTTTGTAGTCATACCTTTCGGACTCACTAATGCACCAACCACATTTATGTGCTTAATGAATAGCATTTTTAGCCAGTACTTAGACCAGTTCATAGTAGTATTTATCGATGACATTCTGGTCTATTCTAAAATAGAGGAGGAACATGATGAACACTTACGAATAGTTCTTCAAACACTAAGGAAACACAAACTTTATGCAAAATTTGACAAATGTGACTTTTATCAAAGATAAATACAATATTTAGGACATTTCATTTCCTTGGAAGGTATTGCCGTAGACCCGGAAAATATAAAAGCCATTATGGAATGGCCAGTGCCTAAAGATGTGGCATATATATGGTTGTTCATGGGAATCACCAGATATTACCGCCGGTTTATAGAAGGGTTTTCCAAGATAGCCTACCCTATCACCTCATTACAAAAGAAAGGAACTAGGTTTAATTGGTCAGAGAAATGTCAAGACAAATTCAACAAACTTAAGGAATTATTGACAACGACACCCATATTGAAAGTAGCAGACCCAGATAAAGACTTCACCATATGCATTGATGCAAGTAAAGAAGGACTAGGTGGTGTCCTATTGCAGGAAGGACACGTTATCTGTTATGAGTCTTGAAAATTGAAGGAACACGAGCGTAATTACGTCACCCACGACTTGGAGTTGGAAACAGTAGTGCACGCTCTAAAGATGTGGCGACACTACATAATGGGCAGAAGATTCCTATTATTAATGGACAACAGCGGGGTGAAATATTTGTTTAACCAGCCAGATCTTAACGCAAGGGAGGCAAGGTGGTTAGCCTTCCTGAGCAAAATCGACTTCGAGGTCAGACATATCAAGGGCAAGGAAAACAAGGTAGAAGATGCCTTAAGAAGAAGAATCCATGGGTTATTTGAAATGAATACTAGTAGGGCAGAAAGTGACCTAGGAGAAAGAATAAAGGCGACAAGTATTGATGACGAAAACTACACTAAAATAATGGTAGAATTACCGAACAACACCGCGAACCCAGATAAACCAGATCTAAGTATCGACGAGAAGGGATTGTTATGATTTAAAAATAGAATTTACATACCAGATTCAACAGGGTTAAAATTAATAATATTGGATGAAGTGCATAATAAACCGTATTCTGGCCACCCAGGTTACCAGAAAATGATAACCGCACTTAGAAAAATATTTTATTGGCCTAGTATGAAGGGAGAAATAGTAGGATATTTGGCAAGGTGCCAAGATTGTCAGCAGGTTAAGGTTGAACACCAACATCCAGCCAGCCTATTACAGCCATTACCAACACTAGAATGGAAATGGGAGACCATCTCACTGGACTTTATCACAGGTTTTCCTAAAACTCAGAAACATAATGATTCTATCATGGTTGTAATCGATAAACTCAGTAAGTATGCACATTTTATTCCTGTAAAGTCTACTTTTAAAGCTATTAACATTGCTTAAATATTCATGAAAGAAATTTTTAGACTGCATGGTATTCCTAAAATGGTGATTTCAGATAGAGACGTAAAATTCACATCCTCTTTTTGGAAGGAATTGTTTGCAAGGCTAAATACTAATTTGAATTTCAGCACGAGTTATCATCCAAAAACGGATGGACATACCGAAAGGACAAACCAAATCATAGAAGATATGCTCCACATGTATGTAAGAACAAAACTGAACAAGTGGGAAGACTACCTACACTTGGTGGAATTTGCATATAACAATTGGTACCAAACTTTGGCTAAGTTGAGCCCATTCGAAATACTGTACGACAGAAAGTGTACAACTCCGATTAGCTGGGATAACCAAGATGACCGACTCATGGTTGGACCAGAGATGCTCCAAGAAATGGAGAACATGGTAAATAAAGTACAACAGAACTTGAAAGAAGCACAGGACAGACAAAAGAGCTACGCGGATCAGAAAAGAAGACACTTGGAATTTCAAGAGGGAGACCATGTTTATTTGAAGGTCAAAGCCCGAAAAATATCACTAAAGTTCGGGAACTTTGTCAAGATGTCACTCAGGTTTTGTGGGAGCTTCAAGATACTAGCTCGAATTGGACCTGTAGCATATCAACTTGCACTTCCAGCTAATCTAAAAATTCATAATGTATTTCATGTTTCTTTGTTGAAAAAGTATATTCATGACCCTACTCATATGACTGATTGGAACTCGGTGCAAGTGGAACCTGAGGGTGAGTTCTAGGTGGAACCCCTGCACATTCTGGACTGGATAGAAATAACACTTCGGAACAGAGTCGTCGCTCAAGTAAAGGTGCAATGGAATCACTTTAGTCCTGAGGAGGCCACTTGGGAATTGGAGGGAGATTTGCAGAAATCTCATCCAATCATGTTCTAGGAAAGGAACGAACACTGAGGACAGTGTTTACAGAAGGGGGAAAGGATGTGACATCCCCCCCAAAAATTATTTTTTATTTTTATGTCCTGGAAATTTATTTCCGTTTTTGGCAAATTCAAATCTGGAAATTTTTTTCCATTTATGGAAATTCTAAATTTATAATTTAATAATTGTATTTAATTATTGTGACTGTTGGGAAGAGATCTGTTTGGACCCAACTAAATATTTGACTATGACACTTGTATCACAACAGAATAATTATATTAACTGCAGGAGGACAAATGGAACAACCATGTTAAAATCAGCTGACCATGACTCCATGAGTGGGGAACAAGTCGGAACTACCTCTGGGATGATGATCACAAGTGGAAAATCAGAGATTTGGCCACTGGTAGCCCCTAAAAATCAGGGATTAAGAAAATATGTGAAAATCCCAAAAGGAGGGAAAAGACCTGGGCAAAAATGGATAAAGAGCATATGCGAGAAGGCATGACGCTGCCAAGTATGCTGGGAAAGGATTCCTGAGCTCTCTTGTTGTTATGAACACTGTGAATTGAGTGTGAGGAAAGAGGAGCCTGTTGAAATAGAATCACTTCGTTGTTATGAGCACTATTGAGTAAGTGTGAGGCAAGAGGATAACTATTGGAATTGAAGGATACAACTGAAAAGGAGTTTCCAAGTTCCCCCTCATCGATTCATGGTCAGGCTAGGGGGTGAATCGGGCAAGTGATTTTGGCTGCCCTGTTCTACGGTTGGGAGGAACATGGTTGTTCCCTTTGTCTTCCCACGGATTGGAATTCATATATGTTAAATTTTCTCCTTCTTTGTTCTGAATGATTTTACATCTGCTGCAATGTGTTTGATTGGAACTGGAATAATTTCCATTTTCTGTTTGAATGATTTAATATATGATGCATTATATTCATTTAGATAGGAAATGTAATGATTCCCTTCCTATGTTCGAATGTTTTTACCCGATGTGAGGTATCTGTTAAATCTGAACTGGAAGTACCAGGCAACTCTATTTTTATGCAAATTGAGTTATGAGAACCAATCCAACTATATGATAGGTTTAACCAGTAGTAGAAATGTTAGGACACTCTATAGGCTAGAAGAGACTAATCTATATGGGTTTAGGTTTATTTCTGTGACTGATATATTAAATAGATCTAAATCGAAGAAAATCGGGATTGACTAAATTGTGCCCAAGGGAAATGGGTAGATGTACCGTTAGAATTAATTTTTTTCCGAGCAGCCTGGAAAGCCCTTTTTGTTTTATTTGATGCATTGTACTTGAATAAAACGAAGCTGTAACGGTCCCCATTTTTTCTGTTTGTTATGAGGAATAGATGTGAATGAAATCTATGTTTATATATGACTACTGGAATGGTTCTTGCATTTACTAGATGCACAAATCTAGCACTATTTACATGCAATACACTCATTAAAAATGGCTCTAAGTAAATACTTTAGAGATTACCCTATACAAAAAAATGTTATCCTATTTTACCCCTTCTGCAGAGTATAAGCGTATAAAGCTCTTTAGTTAGACCTTTAGAATCCTGTTAGGTAAATGGATATTGAATCCTTCCACACCTACTGTCTCATAGAGCGAAAGTGAGGACATATGTAAAGGACCAAATCTTGGAAATTGAAGGGATCAGGAAAACCCCTTTGTTTTTTAAAATGCTGAACAATCTTGAGAATTGACGTCTATCAAAGGAATTCTCTTTTTTTCCATTATGCCTTACTCATTTTGTTTAAATGGTCTTCCTTTTCCACAGTTAAGTTTTATGATGAATTTAAGAAATTTCACAAAACCCCTGAACTACTAATCCTTTTACCTTTTTGAAACTTCGGGAAATGTCTTGCACAGTTGTTTGACATTTGAAACCCCGAAACCCCGAGTTTCAAAATCCCGAAAATACAGGTCCCACCTTTACCTTTCGAAATTCGGGAAATGTCTTGCGCTGTTGTTCAACATTTGAAATCCTGAAACCCTAAGTTCTGAAATCCCGAATTTGTAGGGCCCACACCCTTACCTTTTTCGCAATTTTGTGATTCGACGTTTGGTGATTTGTGATGTTTTTCATCGGGAGTTAGTAAACCCCGAAACTCGAATTCTGTAGGGCCCACACCCTTACCTTTTCGTAATTTCGCGATTCGACGTTTGGTGATGTGTGATGTTCTGCATCGGGAGTTAGTAAACCCCGAAACCCGATTTTTGTAGGGCCTACACCCTTACCTCTTTCGCATTTTTCAGAAGTTTGGATACGTTTATGTTCGAGTACTAGAACTCCTGAAGTTCTGAACCCCAAAACCCCGATGGGTGGGTCCCACTCCCCTTTTTTCACCTTTCGGGAGTTGTGGTGTGTGGATCCCGAACCTCGAAATCCCGATACGTTGGACTTTTTTCACAAGTTTGTATATGTTGTTGCTTGGGTACTGGAACTCATGAAGTCCCGAAACCCTAAAGTACATAGGTCCAAAGCCTTCCCGCTTTCTCGCGTTTTGGCAAACGACGCAACCCCTTTGTTTCTTTTTGTGTTTGGCACTTATAATCGCCGAAACCCGGTTGACCTCTGTTATGTTTCACAAACTTTAGGAACCTAGAAGAAACTTATAGCTATGGGAACAAATCTAACAATGTAATGAATGAACTGGTAAAGAACATTGAAGAGTCTTTATTCTGGATAGAGGTATGGAAGTAACAAACCGTTTTTACAGGTAAATTGAATTGCAAACAGAGGGTAATTATTTTTATGTAAGGTTTTGGTCATAAAACCCCAAAGTTGTTTATATTGTTAAGACTGTGATAGTGTTTTAGGTACTAGTAGATAAGAGAGTAATTATAAATTTCATGATCTTGATTAAACATTGAAGTGATGAGTAAATACTCATTATTTCGTCGATTAGAAAACTTAAGTTGAATGGTAAGGATAGTCGACGAAAGTAAGGACTCTAACAAACCTTCATACTCAAGCCTTTTAACAGAAAGCTTACTTGCTTGAGATCTCGAAACCTTTCAAAGATAAATATACAATTGAAAGAAAAAAATTATGGTGATTTTTTTAGGTACATTACAGGGACAAGGGATAACCTTGTTTGACTTTGATATTGCAGTTAATCTCTTTTGACGAACCCTTAGTGTTTTTAAACTTAGCAATAACGTTCTCATACATCCTTATTGCAACAAACCTCAACTAGAGAGGAACTTTTATCTCTTCCAACCTATTCCAAATGTTTTTCGTAGGAATCATGTCAAAAAAAATTATAAAGTCAACATAACAACAAAAAAGATTGGTTTTAGTATTACGAAACTCCTCTACAATTATCCTAAAGGTAAAAATATGGTCCACAATTTAATGGTATCTCGTAAACCCGACCTGGCCTTTATTTCTTTTACTGTGACTTTCTATCCAAAGGATAATCTTCTTTTAAAAAATAATTTCATAAATCTTGGTTAAAATAGGGCTAATCATAATGGTCCTATAATTAGAGGGAATGCTTATATCCCCGTTTTAAAAAATATGAACAATAAGGATTTTCATCCAAGGTTTAGGGAAGCCATGCTTGACTGCTAAATTGAAGAGCTTGTGTATGTGAAGGATAGGGGTTGACCCTCCTATTTTAAAAATTTCATCTTGGTAGCCTTCAATGTCCTTAGCTTTCCCATTTTCAAGCCACTTAACCCCGAATAAAACTACATTGCATTGGGTCACTTTCAATGGCTATGCAATTCCTTCATTTATGTAGGCAATACACTAATGTTGTAGCTAATCACCAAATAAAAAATAATTAATGAAGTTAGATAATGTAAAAAGACATAAATTAAAAACAATCTAAGATTGAAGTATGATTTCATAAATATTAGATCATAATTCTTACTTGAACCCGAGAACAAATCCAAAACCCAATCTCCTTCATTTGAAAATTTATCTATAAGATAATTAATTAATGCTTGTGGTTTTTTATCAATACTAACCATCTCTCCTTTCAAATCTTTTTCCTAAATTTTTTACTTTATAAGCACAACATTGTATACCCATATACTACTAGGAGTCTCTCCATCATTCGCATTGGCAGGAATAGAATTATAAGAATCATCTTTTGTCCAGGTTGCAAGATGTATACTCTCAAAATCATGTTTAAATGATTCATTCTTGGAGATTTGAGTATTAGGCTTGTTCCTGTAACATAAACAAGTGAAAATTCAATTAACTTGTGAATTAATAAAACTGTTTTCTAATCTTAATTTCTAAACATACACTTTCAATTGCTTACAAAATAAACTGCATCCTTGTCTTTTCTTTCTGCTTGAATATTGATTGTACTAATCCTTGTTGTGTGTCTGAATGAAATACTAGGAATCTCCAAAATGGTGATGTTGTAACTTTTGTAAATTCCACAACCACTTTACTGAAAACTTGGTAAGTATAAGGCTCAATATCATATTCAATGTTTTGGATATTATAACTATGAGAGATATCCACAATAACTAGGGAGTATTATTTCTTAGGAAAAATACTTGCAAGTTTTTCACAATCACCTAATATCACTTTATATTGAACAATGTCGAGCCCATTCCAAATGTAGTGATCAAGGGTTTCATCAAGTTGAACATTTGGAGCACGTCTCCTTCTTTCTGTTTCAAACTGGGATTTTTGAATAAAACTTTTGAAAGTTTCAGGTACTCCATCTGCATTCTTATTTGGCATATTTAATGAAACAAACAAACATATTGTTATATATCCATAACTATTAAAATATAAATAAATTAACTTACAAACGAATAATATAAATGTAATAAATCAATATACCTTTTTGAATGCAACAAAAAATTATTTCAATACTGTTGAAGAACTTGAATATGGATAGTTGAGTTTAACATCATCCCAACTTTCTTCTATAACATCTCAAAAAATAAATTATTTTTGAATTTGAAATGTCTTTGGAAAATTATTCTGTTTTTGGTAAATTCGAAATTGGAAATTTTTTTCCATTTATGGCAATTCTGAATTTAGTTAATTGTAATTGATGATTATGACTATTGGGTAGAGATCGGATTTGACCCAACTAACTAATTGACTATGAAACTTGTATGAAACAAAATATTTTATAATTATTGTTGAAAGACAAATGGAACCACCATGTTAAAAATCAGTCTGCCATGACTCCATGAGTGGGGGACATGTTGGAACTACCTCATGGATGATTGTTACAAGTGGAAAATCTAGAATTTGGCCATTGGCAACCCCTGAAAATCAGGGATTTGGAAAGCTGTGAAAATTCCCAAGGGGGAAAAAGACCTAGGCATTTTGGTCTTGGATATATAGCATGTGTGAGGAGGCAGGACTCTGCCCAGTATGCTGAGGAAACAAAATTGATGGATCTCTTGCTATTATGAACATTGATTTTATGAGTGTGACGCAAGGAGAAGTTGTTGAGACTAAAAGATTGTTGCAGAGGTGAAGTTCATACTTTTCCCTCATGGATTCATGGTCAGGCTAGGGGGTGAATGAAACAAGTGATTTTGGTTGTTCCATTCTAAGGCTCGGAGGAACGTGGGTGTTCCCTTTGTTTTTCAGTGAACTAATTCAGATATGTTCATCTACTCTTTTCTGGTTATAGATATCTCTCTTGATTTAAATGGTAGTTAGAATACACAAACAAACACACACACACACACACACACACACACACACACATATAGATATTTGGGATAATTATTTTCTACTGAATTCCCTTCTAATTCAATAATGGTTTTTGATTTAAATTGATTGAAAGAGGATATATATATATCTAGTATAACGTTGTTTGAATTCTTGTGATGAGTTAAAATAAGAATGGATGGAACAGGCGTAGGATAAACCTCTACCAATTTTAATGTTAAGATTTGAATAAGACTTTTTGTATATAGTTATATACATATATTAATTACAAGTGGAATCGAAAAGTTGTGAATACACCATCATACTTCTAGTATAAAAAAAGTTAGACCAATTCCCTTTTCGGATCATAGAGATCCGGTAATTTCATAAGTATAGAAGTAATTTCGAAGGAGTCTTTTACTACTTCCTTGACTTAGGAAATGATGAAGGACGTACCAGAACGAAAGGATTTTATACTCGCATATTACTATGCTAAGTTATACAGAGTAATAAAAATGTTATACTACCAGTGCGTGGAAAAATATAATGGAAGACTACAGTATAACTAGTAATAGGAATTCTGGAAAGATAAACATAAATTCAAGGAAAACAAATCGAACCTTTTAATACAAATAAGATTCTGAAAAATGAAATTTTAAAAAGGCGAACGCCGATGAACTCAGTAAATAGAAGTACAAAAACCTTTTTCATGAATATTCATAGTGGATAAGTTTGAAATATGATAATTGTATTAATGCGGAATAAATCTTTAAGATAATATTCAATAAAGAAAGCGATAGTACAAATGAAGTATTATGAGTATAACATTACAGAAGTAACAGAACAAAAAATTGGGGAAACATATTTTCTGGAAAATATATAGGTTGACATGCCTTCTTATAAACAGTCTAGGTGTTATAAAGAACTGTAACACTATTTAGATGGGGTTTAAATACACTAACCTTGGTATTTCAACTTCACGTATACAAGAGAAAGAATCCAGGATTAAACCCTTTAAAAGTTTAAGAAATTCAAGTGTGTCCAACCTTACGCATTTATTGTGTTCTCTTCCATTCGAGAGATATTAACATGAAATGGTTTTACTCTTCAACCAACCGATACAGAAATCAGAAAAGAACTACACATATTAACGAAAAATTGGAATGGAACCATGGCCTTCATTCCTAGAACCGGGAAGGGTAAGTTTGAGAGTTATTGGACATGGAACCCGAATACCTTTTTTGCTAAGGATAGGAACCATCATCCGAAATTATGTACAGTCGAAATCTCTACAAAGATTTACCATTTAAATATTAGTAAAATATATGAAATTAAAGTAAACGAAAAATATCAACAGAATGATAAATGTTAGCAAGAGGGTATTCCAGAGTGAAACTCAACTTATGGCATGTAGACTTGTGTTCTTTCCTTGTCGTATTTTGGAGGATGGTCCAAGGAATCCCTGATGGGTACGCTCGCATCAACAAGGTCCCATTATTAGTGTTGGTACCAAATCTTATAATCCATTACTTATGAAATGAAATAATCAACAGTGCTAGCATACGAACTATATAAGACATGGTGTGCATGTAAGATGAGTTCATAATGTAAATGATTCACACAGAACAAATGCTACATAAATATTGATTTTAAACCCTTCCTGAACCGACTATCTAATTTGCAGAGGGTATTTATAAGTCAATTATAAATGCAGTGTAATCTTCTGCTGATTTTCAAATGGAGTAAAATTACACACAGACCACGATAATGACAGTAAGAAAATACAATTAATCCAAGAAGCTCCATGAACTCAAACTTTATTTTCCATAGGGTATTTTGTTTAGTTCAAAACATAAAACTCACATTCCTTCAACTGTACCTGACTAGAATGCAATAACCAGTAAAGAGGCATTATATGTGCGAGTACCATCCAAGGGTTTACTGAGAATTTCAAAAGGGTGAATTCATCATTTGCAAATAGAAAGAAAGAACATGCAATTTATTATACTATACACAGTGTGAAACATTTAACCCAGACTAAGATCCGCGTAGCCTCACGAAATATTTAAACTCAAACCTCGACATATAAGAATAGCGATAATAGGGAAATGATGAAACCGAGGATTTAGAGTACACACAAAGAAATTATACATGTAAAAATTTCACTGAATCAGAGCAGGGGATAAAAATTCCAAGACCTCTAGAGAGTTCGAGAAGGAAACAACCAAATAATACAATTATCCGTAAATGAAAAATAGCCCAGAAATATTTCAAGGAATGATGATAAGGGGAAGATTTAACTTAAAACTATAACAAGAGTTAAAGAACAGATATTTCTCTCACTGTAATGACTTCCTAAGTCCCACTATATTGAAATACAAGAGCATATTACAAATTACCAGGGAAGACAGATACGTTGTTCCATCGGGTAACAACCTCCAACCGACAATCTCCCCTACTGAGAAATAGCACGCAGAACCTTCTGTTGAGGAAATAACACATAGAGCCATCTCGGGGATTCACAATGACAATGAAAACTCACTTAAACCTAAGAGAAGCTCTTACTACGACGATTAAATGCTGAGGGTACAAAGGTTGGTTAGGCCATGTGATAAGCCCGACTTGGCACTTTTAGATTGGAGGAAGGGTCAGGTGGAAGCCATCGAAACCTGTGCACATAAGACCTCCATTAATGACAGGTGCAAATCTTTAACTGCCTTTCTAACAAGTAATCCTTTCATCCCATGTCAAGAAAAAATGCATAGTTATATTAGTCCCTTCGTGACATCACTAGTTGGGAATGGATCTCTCCAATTGTTTCTTGTAGTTAACACATCGTTCAAGTGAAGAATCCATTGGGATATCTTTTAGTTAAGTAGAAGGTAATGAGGATTAGCATGAGATCTCGTTACCCGAACTCATTTAGGTACATGGACTGAAATATCACTAACCATGAATAAATCATAAAGGAACCCATTTAATGACCTAAACTATACAATAATGCCAAGCGTCTTTTACTAAGACACATATATTCAGCTGAGAGATATAGTCTCGATCCTGTGACTATATATATATATATATATATATATATATATTGTAAGTGCATTTTATTTCAGAAACAAATTAAATAGTCTTGCGCGCAAACATAGAAATCTCATGTTTAAGGAGAAATTAGGACTATAAGTCCTAAGTCTAAAATATTATATAGATAAATATATATATATGTATATAGGTGAGTAAGTTTGAGACCAAGAGAATTGCTAGAATCTTTGGTGAATTATCCATATAAGTTTTCTATCCAAAGTATGTTAGATGGGTGTGGGAATGGCCTCATGTAGTAGGCAAAACTCATAATTACCTCAGAGAGATTTATAACAGGAATGAAGATTACCTCCTTTTACCAACGAACATAAAAAATTATTTGGAGATTAATGTCCCATAGAAAAAAAAATTATGACAAATTTTTGAGGTACAATACATCTTCATTCATCATCTTGAACATTTCCTCTTGTATTTTCATATACACCTTGTGACTAAATAAAACAAAAATAATGTTAAATGAATATATCAAACTGAAAAAATAAATTTTCTTGTCCTAAAATAAATAAAAATAACTCAATAGACTTATTTTTAAATTCATCGCACATTTCTTCCATTGACAATTCTCCAGACCTAACACGGGATAATATAGTTATGATAAGTTTATCATCCTTCACTCCTTGTATTGATCTCGAAGGCGTTATAGTCATATCATCAAGAATATTTATTATGTCAGGACTTGTCTTACTTGTTCCACATATCAATGGTTTAGGCTTCTTAACTCCATGATTTTTTATACTAATATTTTCCCATAGGGTGAAGATCTCATCTATCAAATCTCATACCTGTCTAGTTTTAAATCCTAATTGAAAATAATTTTCCACAAATCTAAATATATCACTTCCTTTGCGATATTTTTCTTTTTTATTTTCACCATCAGGTGAGAATCATATTTCCATAGAACATTTCTTTTGAAACTTAACATCAACATATGATCTCTCCCCGTGGCATATTTTAGAAAAGTCATTATGGATAAATCTCACCCTTTGAACAAAGGTCATAGACATTGTGTACTCATTGTTTGCGTTATGATCCAATGCTAGTAACCTTTCTTTTGAATCTATTAAACCGACATATATTATGCATTTAACTGTCTGAACATAAGTATTTTTGGGATATTTTTGCATCAATTCCCTTCTAGCCTTCGTAGAATGATTTTCTCCAATCACATAATATTTGTAGTCAAAACATTTTGATCTATCAAATTCTTCCCTCATAGGAACTTCCATTGGGTCAACAAGAACTAGGTAGTCAACCACATGTGCATATGGATTGTATCTAATCAATGCTTTCAAATTGTGAATATGAAAGTGATACAGTTTTATAATTTAATATTTTTCCTACCCTTCTGTGGGTTTATAAAGTTGTTTCACATTCAACTGAAATGTGTGGACATCATCAACTAAGTTTGTCATCCTCATTCTATTTAGAATGGTATTTTGTGTTGTTTTCATAATACCATCCTATAGATCAACACCTGGTGTTATTATTTATCTTCTACCTTTAGAACTTTCATTATAATACTCTGAGCTAACTATGGCTTCTTGAAGATTATGAACATTTGTTTCCTTCCTCTTATGATTTAAATATGTTTCATCTAAATCAATGATTTCTTCATAATCAACAGGAGTAGATTGATCATAATCTATAGGAATAGACTCATCATCAACCATTTCTCTTTTGCGTTTATCTTGTTTGTTCTTTTTGTGAGAAGGAGTGATAACCTCATTGGAACCAATCTCAACAAAATATTCATTTGGAGTTTCCTCATTTTCAAATGTAACTCTTTTAGGATTTCTAGAATGATGATATTTCTTTCTTCTTTAATGTTCTTCTCTGCCTGCTCTTGCACGTTCAACCTCCATTACTTTCCATTTCTTTTTCCTTCCTTCTTGTGTCTTTTCAATATGAAAAGAGTTGATGACATCCATGATATCATTCTCCATAGATTAAATCCCCAATAACATATGTGAAAGTCGTTCAACAAAATCCTATAAAAATAAAATATAACATTTTCATGTTAAATAATATTAAAACATTACCATGTCCCCGAGGTGTAGGACAGTCGGTGACGGAGTGTGTTGTTAAGCCACTCCGTGATGTTAAAGTCACCGGTTCGAAACCTGCGGGGACAAAAAATCCAACCATGTTAAGGGTTGGTGTGGCTCAGGCCGGGTGCGATCCCCGGGTGATTTTGACGGCTTAGTTGCCCCTGAGTCGCGGTTTCTCAAGCCACAGGTTAATCACAGGTCCTGCACAAATTAACAAACAAAAAAAAATATTAAAACATTACCATGTTACTAAAAACAATAAACAACACAAAAATAGAAATAAAAAAATTACATTGCATTTCTCAATCTCATCAATGATGGATGCACATAATTCTGAAAAACATTCATTCTTCTTATAATTGCTCAATTTGAAACAATATCTAAACTTGATATAAGTTATCCCTTGTTTGACAAGTGCATACACAATATTTGTGGCTAGCACCAAACATATATATCGTAACAAGTCAAGTGCTTGATAATTTCTTTGGACATGTTCTATTTCGACACAATACAAATATATATGAACTCCATCGTCCCCTTGCTTGTCTTTAACAAACCAAGGATATTCTTGTTTGTTTTCACCTTCCACATATTTTTATTCTCTAACATTCTTCATTGTCTTTTATAGCTCAGGTGTTAAGCTATAATTTTGTTGCCTAACATTCATGGAGGTTCCAGTTGCATTTTTAGATGCCATTATTGCAGGTAGTGATCCAGATATATTCATAGATAATATTTTTCCTACCATTTTCCTATTTTAAGATTAAAAAAAATAGGCCTTTCACATTATAATAAACTATAAAATACAACATTGAATATAAAAACTAATTTAAAAAAAAAATAAAAAATTTCCCATATGAAAAAACAAA
>ML780892.1:958226-972561 GCA_009831015.1 Picea engelmannii | reverse complement strand
CTCTCTAACTGGTTTTCCCCTTGTGGGTTTTTCCAGGGTCGAAGTTAGATCGAAAATATTTGTGTCTAATATTTTCTGAGTTTTGCATATTGCTGATATTTAATTTCTGCGTTGAAAACGATGTTCATAATCCTCATGTTTCAATTCTGAAATTTATTTTCTGTTCAGAAATTTATTTTCTATTAAGTTTTTAGATGCTGAAACACCGCTGTAGCTTATGCTGAAACACCGTCGTAGTATATGCTGAAACACAGTGCTGAGTATATGCTGAAACACAGTGCTGAGTATATGCTGAAACACTAGGCTGTAGCATATGTTGATGCTAAAACACCGCTGTGAGCAGATGCTGAAACACCAGGCTGTAGCATATGCTGATGTTGAAACACCACTGTGAGAAGATGCTGAAACACCGCTGTAGCATATGCTGAAATAGTGCTGAAACTGAGTTTGGCATTTAAATTTGGTAGAAAATTCAGTGAGACTGAAATTGGGTGGGATTTTGAAAAATTAACACATACGCCATTTTTTCGATGGTACACTCTCCCATGGCGAGTAGACTCTAAATCCTGCACTAGCTTTTAACAGCCCCTCCAAACACACGAGAAACGGGTTGAAAACCACGACTCTGTATCCCTTGAGTCATCAAACGGGTTTTGCCATGTGAGCATGGAAGGCCTTCTTTCCTGCCAAAACACAGAGTTGAAAGCCATCTGGTGCATGCGTTCGTCGAGGGGAAATGAAACAGAGAGCGTAGGATGAACGGAATATGAAACGAAGAACGTCAGATGTTGGTCATAGTAAATGGCAAAGGAGGGATCTGACAACAAGGAATTGAAATACTTGCAGGTGAGGGACATACTACCTAAATCCAAAAGGGGAAGCTTTTCGAGGATTAGAATTTGCACATTCCCAGGTAGTTTACTCCACACAGTGCTTTCCATATTCTGTTGGATGAAATTCCAGAGGTGGTAAGAGAAGCACCAAACTGTGAAAAGTGTGGGAGATGAGACAAGGGGAGAGAGTGATAAATGGCCGGAACGATTATATTTATAAATTGCGGAGCTTGCTTTTCCAAATTTCAAAAAGTGAAATCCTCTATTTATAGCCATTAAAGAGATGATATGTTTTAACCTTTTCGTAAAACTTTCTATAGAGTCGGTATGCATTTACTCTAATTTTGGATTTTGGATATAAATATATATATAAAAAATTTATCATTTCAATTAAAACATTTTTTTGGATGGAATATATATTTCATTAATTTCTCAAGGTATTTTTCTTTATTTAGAGGACTGTACGAGAGTTAAATTGATTTATGGTATTTTTGGTAACTTAACCCAATAATATTTATAAAGGGAGTTAGCTACTCAACTAAGTGGTGCTAACCTAGGGTGCTTTAAAATGAAGTATATGGTGGTAGCCTTTGATCCACTTATATGTGCTTTAAAATAAAATTTGAAGGACAAGGGGTGGGCTTTGATCCACTTATGTGTGCTTTAAAATAAAATTTGCAAGATATAGGGGTGGGTTTTCATCCACTTATGTGTACAAGGAAGTTTGTTTGAAGAACATGGGGTGAATTTTTATCCACTTATGTGTGTTTTAAAATAAAATTTGAAGGACATGGGGTGGGCTTTGTTTCACTTATGTTTAGGTTTGAAGGACATTGTGGTGAACTTTTATCCACTTATGTGTGCTTAAAATTAATTTTAAAGGACCTAGGTGTGGGCGTTTATCCACTTATGTGTGCTTTAATGCCTTGGAATTGATGTTTTTGATTTGTATTGAGCATAACTAACTTAAAATGAAGGTGAGGTTATTTTGTTAAAATTTATGACTCTAAAAAATGATAGGTGAAATTAAGAAAATCCAACACAATGAACCAAGATATCCAAGATGAAGATGTCAAATATGTGCATAATTTTAGAGGACGAAAACAATATTCTTTTCACTTGTGTCAATATCTCTTGTTGATATGTTCCTTCCTTCTGAGGCCCCACTAGAATTTTATCATGAGTTGCAACTCGTCTCCTCGGGTCATTTAGGGACATGTTGGCAATTTGTTTCAGAGGCATAAAATCATAACCAAGTGACATAATGGAGTTCCATACTATTCCACATGTCTATTTGGATAAGGCATGAAGCAAATAATATAAGAAATGAGGAGTTTTGCAAAAATATTATGTTTTGATTTTTAAATTTTTTTTACTATGTTTTGATTTTTTTTTTTCATGTAAATGTAAAAATGTAATAGAGAAATATAAAACATAAAAACCAAAACATGGATAAAGAAAAAAAAACAAAAAACAAAGAAGAAAATAGAAATAAAAAATAGGAATAAACCAAAAAACAAAAAATATTAAGAGTAAACAACTATATACATTGTTGAATTATTGCAATGAGTCACATAGGATGAAATGTCATGCGAGTTTGATGCTCTCCTCATATTTCCAACATTAAAACTCAAGTCTTTAAGAACGACGAGTTCAATGTTCGTTTTCTCTCTTAGATAATACAATGTAATGACCACGCACAATCACAGACATGAATTTACAAATAGGGTCAAACTTTTGGGTCAATCTCTTGTATTTTTTCAAAAAAATATCTAATAAAAATAATATTTTCATGGTTTTATATAACTATTTTAACATTTAGGTTTAGGGTTACATACTCACATTAACGTTTTTTTATTTTTTAATTATTTTCTTACTTTTTTATTAATATTATTTCTATTAGGGTTACACACTCACATTAACGTTTTTTTATTTTTTAATTATTTTTTTATTTTTTCATTAATATTATTTCTATGTAGATGACATATATTTTTATATAATTTTCAATGAATTTATAAAAAAAAATTGTTTTCGTCATGTAATGAAGAGTTGGAAAATTGGTATTGAAAACATTTTATTAGTAACTATTTTCTCCCAAATAGAGTGCTAATAATTTAGTTTTAATCTTTGTTATTGTCACTGCTTGAATACAGTAAACAATTATTCAGATTGTGGGTTTGATTTTTTGGGGGCTCATATTTGTATTTTCTTTTGGTCTTGGTAATTTGGATAGTGATAACATTTTCTCTTTCATCGCATTCGTTGAATTTTCTAATTTTTTCATTTTTTGCATTTTTCCCTGAACTCTTGTAAACAGATTTAATAGTAAGTTTTCTAAGATAAACACGCATACAATTATTCAAAATATTAGATTTATATGAACCTCTTTACTAATTCATAGAGTTCCAAAATAATAATTTTTTTATGTGAATATTTTGAAAATGAATATGGCTCCATGCTTCCATTATATATTAGTTGTAATGCTTAACCTTTCTATATGAGTCATAACTTGCATGCAAGGGTTTTCATAAAATATCTTAACACTCTAAACTTAAACATTTTATTGTTATCCTAGATTCTATATATGTATTTAAATAAATTAAATAAAAAAATTTTGTGAAACTTTATTTATGTATTTAAATAAAATTTATCTATGTATTAAAATGAAAAAATTGGAGAGAATTTTTTTGAAATGATAACATGTGAAGTTATTAGTTATTTGTTAATAACATTGAATCATTCTTTTAATATTGATAATATATTTGATCCTTAAAAATAATTATGGTATTATTGAATTAATGTCATTTAGCAATAAAAAATGTGTAAACGGGCCAACATACCCAATTTGAGGAAATTGAACCTTGGTGGAGAGGATAACAAACATGCTACCCAACCACCCGAACTATGATCCTGAGACAATTCTTAAGAAGCATTCGATAACACAGAATGAGACTTTAAAAATCTTGTGAGAATGAAAACAATGTAACCCTATTCTTCCTTCATGAGTCTTGTGTGCATATGGTGAACGCTTCACTTAGATTACACAAGTAGGTATAAGCTCATCAAACACAATCAAATATATTATTATTATTAAATAAGAGTACATTCACAATGTAATTTCACAAAATATGAATAATTTTCCTAAGTATTTATTATGACACAAAAATATTTCTCTACTCTTTTTAAATGCTAAACTTAATTGAGCATATATTATCTTGGTTATGGGGCAAAACTCAAAAGAAATAATAATCTTTAATTTGGTTTCAAAAAAAAAATTCATTTTCGTTATGAAGAATATGTATGAACATATTATTTTTGGAACGAGCATTATGTTACTATGTACATTATATATCCCTTTAATCAAAGTCTTGGATGTGAATTCTAGTCATCAACACATTTGGAACTAACACTTTGAACTATGTCATTATTGAATGATGAGCCTCGAACCTTGATTTAGTTTTTATCACACCTTGCATAATTTTAGATCTAACATTTGGAAGTATGCCATTATTGAATGATGAGCCTCGAACTTGGATTTAGTTTTTGTCACAACTTACATAATTTGATAATATTCATTTAAAGTTGATGGTAGTAAAATTGAGTCTCCTTTAAAGTCTATCGTATTCATCTTTTTTCCTTTGATTCTATTTAAATTTTTGGTTACATTCTCAATTCCTTCAACACCCACAAACATAAATTTGTTTGAAATATGTTATTGGTTGTTCGAAAATAATTAGTTTTAAGATTTATATTAATCAAACGGTGAATATCTATTGAAGGCTAATATGATGAACGAGGCCACACCTTCGAAGGAGGACACATCCACAATAATTCCCAACTCATGAAGGAGTGCTCTTTCATATTTATAACATTATTTGTTAGTAGTCATGTAGTTAGTTGCACTTTTTCAACCTTCAATTTGTATGCATTGGTGTATTTACTATTTCTCTCAACCCTAGAGCTAAGTGTATTGTCTTGTAGACCCCTTGTTTTCCTATAAAGGTTTGTTTTCCAAATTAATCAGAAAAAAGCCATTTTCTCAGAGTTATTTCATTTCTATGGTTCTTTCTCTTATTTATAGGCTGTAAGAAGTTCAATACATATATGAGAGACATAATTTCTCATGCATCATCCCACTAAAATAAAACTCACCTCATTTTCAAACTACTTTGTTAGAGACAACCGATTATACATACTTAATAGATTATGTGTCTCAAACATTCCAGATTGTTTGAAACTCATTAGAGAAGATGATGTCTCTACCTATCGTAGACATTTAGGACATATGAAGACCCTCCAACATCTCTAGCGCCACTTTCTTTGGCCAACTATGGAAAATCAAGTTAAATCATTCACTTGTTAATTCTCTCTTTGCAACAAGTGAAATCCTAATAACTAAGAGCAAGGTATATGCCAACCATTGTTAGTCCCTTCCAAACCTTGGGAGTCATTATCTATAAATTTTGTTAGTGGGCCACTTGTGACACAATAGAACCATGATTTATTTTTGTAATTGTCTATCTGTTCTGAAAAATGGAAATCTTCATCCATTGCACTAAAACATCACTGCACATATGAAACAAATTTAATTTTCACACATGTTTGGTCTTATTTTGGCCTTCCTCTTAACATTTTTTTGGAATGTGACTTGTGCTTTCTCATCATATTTGGGGAAACTCTTTGGCAATTATTGTGTTATCCATTGTTTTTTCTATGGAATTCCATCCTCATACACATGATTAGATCGAGTTAGTGAATCATATATTTGTACCTACACTATATATTCAATATAACCAACATAAATAATGGGATACATAGTTACATATACTTTAGCACATCTATAAAATGGTTTTTAATGTCTCCATTGGTTATTCTCCATATGAAGCATAATTCAGGTATCATCCTTTAGCTCCCGACGATTTTCTTGTAACACTTCATGAATGAGTTTTGCAATGTATTATTCAAAAGGGGACTCATAAAGGTACCTGCACTGGGTGACTACAATAGTCATAACTTAAGATGTTTTCCTTACGACCTATGTAGTGAAAGACAGAGCATAGAACATTGTTTGGGAATTGATGAGGGGTAGTGCCCCAAAAGAGACATGATTTCTGCGACATATTATTTGAAGCGTGGAATAAGTCATTTAATTCTTGCAATAATTTTGAAGAGGGAAAAATATTGTTAGTATCTTATATTTTTAATTGCAATAATTTTAAAAATGGAAGACTAATGTTCGTAACTTATCTTTCTAAATTTTTTTATGATAAGTAAAAAATCACTATAAATCAAAATATTCTTAATTTTTAAAGCACGAAGCATGATTGATCCTTGATATAGAGTGAAAACCTTTACTTGGTAATTTTTCACCATCCTAATCTCCACCCATACTCTAATTCTAAAATTCCTTTAAAATTATAAATAATCCACACGTACCACTTTTATTTTAAATTCTTATTTATGTAGCAATTACCTTTTAATTTAGTAATAGGAAAGTCTCATCTTTCAATTTTAGCCAAATTTAAGATATATTTTTAAATTAATATTTATATGGATAATGAAATTTTTTTCTATCTATCAATGAATTCTAAACTTAATTTGAGGAAAAAATTAAAATAATTATAAAATATAATATTTTTGGCCTCTGAAAAAAGTTTAATTATATTTCATAAAAGAAAAAAAATTACATTTTGAAGATACATGATAGAATGCATTGTGATTTACAACTCTTTCACACTGGGTGAACTTATTCCTTGAGGACAGTTGCTCGCAAGTGATCCAGATCAATATGCTATTAAAACTTTGATTTTGATTATGAGGCGTTAAGGGTTGATGACATGTTGTTTTACTGCATTGACATAGACAGGTGCTATTGACTCGGTTTTACTGAGTGTGCAAGATTTTGGACCTCGAGGATGCAGAGGCATCAATGGAACCCCTTAGACTTCGAATCGAGTCAAGGAGTATCCCATTGGGGTTGGATTGTTTTACTGTGATATTAGTGCATTTGATTAGATGATATGATATGGATATATTCTGACATGATTTGTTGATGATGTAGGCTGACGATAGCTTGCCGACCAGACTCACATATGGAGTAAAAGGGTCACACATGACTACCAGAGATGTGGAGGGAGAGGTGTGGTTAGCATCCCTGCCACAACCTACTAGCACTCTCATCGTGGCTCGAACTGTAGGTTAACAATTACCTAGTTCGAGAGGACCCACGATGTCGTGAGGGTAGACTACGATAGTCGCTCACGATGATTCTAAGGGGTGCGCAATAAGGCGGGGACCTTACTCCTTAGAAGTGCTTAGTCTCCCACAAGTTCACCTGGTGAAGTGTTGACTCCAAGGGTAATTGATGTCTACCAAGTTAGTAAAGAGGAGAGTAGAACCCTTGGAGCATGTAGTGCATCCTGAAGGGCACATCACGCAAAGGAACAGATGAGGCGAGTGGCACCCTTGGAGCACCTAGTGCGTCCTGAAGGGCACGTCGCATTGATGATGATAGAGGAATGAACCTAGAATGGCATCAGGACGAATAACGTGTTAAGTATTCTTAAAACGAATTCCCTAATTAAATGTCGCCCAATACAAAAATTTAAGGTTAAACTCTAAACTATGCTAGTGGTAAAATTTTATCTCTCAATAATGAAAATAATAATAATAATAATAATAATAATAATAATAATAATAATAAAATCCAAATGAATAATAACTATGATCTTTGTTAAATCTTGTAACATGAGGGGAGTAAGAAATGAATAGTTTAAAAAAAAAGGAATTTAATTATTATGTTGGATTAAAATTTAAAAATGGAATTAATTGTTTTATTACTTAACGGATTAAAATATACTAATTAAATAAGAAGAGGGAAAAGGGGTTAATTTCACAACTGCCTTTTTGAGTTCTAAGTAAAAAGGGGAAAGAGGGAAAATAAAAAAAATTGGAAACTAGGGAAAAGAGGTAACATGAAAAGGGAAAAAGGGGAACTTCAGGAAAAAAGCGGAAAGCCAACTTAGTAAGAGTCTACCATTTAAGAGATTTCTAATTTTAAACTGATTTAGCAACTTCATAATAGGGAAAGCCTTTAAAACCTATAAGGGAATTTGGGGAGACCTAGGAGTGAATCTAGGAGTAACTCTAGGTGGGTGAGGGAAATAAGATAATTAATTAATTATAGAAATTAAATAATGGAGGAATGAAGGGGATAGGTGACACTTGTATAGAGAAGAATTTTTAGGAATTTATTTTTAAAACTTTAATTAAATGAGATTTTAGGAAAGAAAGAAAGTTTGAAACTCTATAAAATGAAGGAAGGAGAAGGATGAAGGATCATCTTCTGTTTGCATAATGTTACGCTGCAGAAATGCCGACTTGACTGATTTACTTGTGGGAGTTGGGATACCCAGCTCGGAGAGGAGTGGTAGCTTAGAATTGCGAGGCGAGCTGGGAGCTAAACAAAACCTCTGGGTAGTGTGTGTGGCCCCTTTGCGGCTCGGGGGACTAAGGGGGAAGAAGAGTACCGCTAGCATTGGCTGGGAGGTACCGGTGAAGTCTCAACGGTCGATGAGAAGGAGTTGCACGGAGCACGCGGTCATCACTCAAAGCAGGCGAACAGGCAACAGTTTGCTTTCTTTGTTTATGTGGTAGATTGTTGTAGGTTTTATGATTTGGATCTGCATGTTTATTTGGGTAGGTAAACTGGTTGTATAGATTCATGACTAAAATGTTTATGGCCTAGCTTATTGATTGATTGGTTTCCCATGACCTTCATCTCCCTGCATGTCGTGACCGCCCTGAGGTGTTGATTGTGACCATACCGGTTGTTTACCTTTCATCCCTAGCTCCTCAGTCCTCGCCTGAGCAGTTGGCCAGGAGCCTTATCTATGGTTGTCTCCTTAGCATTAAAATACCTATGGATCTCAACGCCGTTCTTTTTTGTGCAAGGATGATGAGTGAAGAACGAGCTCGTCAACCGTCTACATCTGTTGTTGTCCTTGCCTGATTGTTTGACTTGCGCCTTCCAGTACGGTCTCGGTGTGTGGATTATTTTTCTCCCTGCTGTTTATTTTTCCTGTGCCTTGACTGATAGAATCCCTATGATCCTTCGATGAGATATATTTATGGCCCTAGCGTTCTCTTACTATTATCAACAGTTCTATATTGGTATCCCGAGAGGTAAAAATATTAAACTTTGATCTGTGTTTGGTTCTTGTTGGACTGTCTTGTTTTTATTACCTCTGCAATTGAATTTATGTAACAGATGTAAAAGTATTACCTATGCTATTGTAATTAGGTAATAGATGTAAAATATGACTTCAGTGTTTGTAATTATGTGAAAGATGTAAATATTACTCCTACGATGGTAAATATATAATGGATTTAAAAATATTACCTCCGTGTTTGTCATTCTGTAATAGATGTAAAAAGGTTACCTTTGCGTTTGTTTTATATCTTGATGGATAAATTTTACCCTGGGTTTTGGTCTTGGGTAAATTGTAACTCTGTGATTGTAATCTGTGAGATTGAAACCTGATAATTGTGTGCCAGCATACCACTACGAATTCTCACCAGGATTTGTTGTCACACCTTTGCCTCTACGATCGTAACCATGTCTTGCTGGGACACCTTTACCGTCTGTAATTTTTACACCTGGCCAATGATTTTTTATTTGCATCTTAACCTATTTCGGGGTAGATTTTGGGTCTGTGACTCCATCCACCTGGTCAAGGATTTCCATTTCACTTAAAACTGGTTATGAAGGTGAATTTGGTCCTGCGGATCTTTCATCTATCACTGTTTTCCCTTCCTTAAAATCGTGACTCGTTGCTCCTGGAATTTCATGAACGCCCTGACTAACCCTTTCTTGTGGCTTGAAGTTCAGGGTATTTTTGAATCACCTTTGTTGGAGGGGAACAATGATGGATAATTTCGAAGGGGTTCATTCAAATGCAAAAGGGTAGGACGCGCCTTTTCTTTCCTTATATTCTTAACCTGCAATTCACTTTTCTATTAGCCAAATTACCATCCTCTTTTAACACAGTCAATCATGAACTCCCTCTGGGATGTTTCGCTTGTTGGCAAATCGCATGTTGCAATTTCATTACTGTTCCTTCGACTGTAATGACAACCATGCTTTTTCTTCAACTTTAATTTTGGGTTCTTTAGTTGAGGTAAAATGATATTATAGAAAAGAGGTATTGTGTATGTAGTCTTCTAGAAAGGAGAGAGACGTTACTGACATCCACGATACCTATATTGTAACCATTCATTGATTATTTAGTATTTTTGGAGTGGAAACGATTCGAAAATTCATAGTTAGCATTCGTTCAACTCGAAATTTACTTTTAAGTTCAGTGCAGTTTCGTTGTGGTCTTAACTACTAGACCACGATTTTCCATTAATCAACTAAGCCCATCTGGTGTTAAAACTCAGCCGACGGTCACAGATTGTACCCAACAAATGAGCTTAAAACTAAGCGGGAGGTCAGCCTTAAAACTCAGCATTTGCACGACAGTGTTGATAGTGTATTTAGATGTGCGATTTGAATGCACTGTAGGATGGGGTATGGGCAATGGTTGACCAACAGTGGCATCCTACAGTAGTATTATTATTTATTACCATAATTTGACTAACAACGAATTTAACCCTTGATGGAATGGATGTCGGTGTAATTACAATCGGTCCTAATTTCATGGATTCACGTTTTTGTGCAGACAACGAACTGACATAGGTTAGCGATTGATTTAGGTTTAGAAACAGGAATAGCTTTCAACAACGTCTGAATTGTAGGCCATCCTGCAATTCTTGCCTTTTTATATAACCTTTTATTGACGTACAGTTGTCTTATGCCCATTTATCCTTTTTGGACCAGACTTTAAAGGTGTAATAGGGTTGATCTTTTTCTTTCTTATCTTTCCACCTCTAAAGATTTAACTATATTCTTGACCAAAATTTCTTAAAGAGATGTTGGGGATTGTGCACTTGTCGCTAGATACCAGTTTTACCTTGACCTTCTCTAGTTGTCCAACTTTGGTTCTCTTTATTAAACCCTCTATCCTTGAATATATTTAGGGTTAAGAAAACACCCATTTATTGCGCTCACGCTAGTGGTTTAAAATTGACAGTCCCTGCGCACGAAGTTTTCTTTATTATACTCATTTATATCAGTTTCATAGTCCGGGAGATTTCACTGATAAAAGGTGTCTCTTAAGGAACTAAGAACTCGTCGAGTAGTTGTGCAATTATTGATGGTCGAGTGTCACCTTGCATCAGTTGGCCCATCATTCGAGGGCTGGGGTTAGTTGTCTTGAGGTTGGAAGTTAATTCGGTCTCCTAGCATGTGGATGGTAGCTAGGGTTAAAGGTCTAGATGTGTTGGTTGTTCCATGACTACTTCCATGCCTGTCACCTGGAAATGACAAGATCCCGGTTGAGGGGATCATTGCATGCCCTAAGGATTAGAGTCGAAGGATAATTTGGCCGAGATCTGGGCTGCCCTTTGCAGGTTCAGTCCGCGGTAGTTTTTATGGTCTTTGGGTTGCAGCACCCTCAAGCGTTGGTAGTGCACCTTAGAGGTTCTAGAGGTTGTTCGACGACGGATTGTGTCGGGCGGGTAGTCGTTTCTCGTTGTTGATTAAACGCATGTTCCATCTAGTGGCTCTTGTGCCAGTGCGTGGAGTCTTAACTAGTGTTTCCTGCTCTATGGGCATGTTTCTCGCCATCAGTTGTGTCATCTAGCTGTAATTGTCGTTGTTCTCCTATTTGTCCCCCCCAAAAAAAAATTGCACTTTCAGATTCGCTCGTAGTCGTAACAAAGGGGTCATTACTTGTGGTATTAGAGCGAGTTCAACCCTGTGACTATGGATCACCATGTTCCCACTGCTTTGAAGCTTGAGTTGTCTTAGCACTAACTAAAAAGTTAACGTGTTCTTGTGGTGAGTTCGATTAGAGGACGCCACAAAGTTTCATAGAGGGTGCTATAGACAGAGGTGTGACGCCTCCAGAAGTGTCGCGCCCTTAGAGTCTACCCCCAAGGGGAGTAACAAGTCCTTGGGATGGATCCAATTTTATAATGGATGACGATGGTTGACAAGCTGCTTTAGGGGAATGTTAGAGGCCTTGATTCACCATCTGTACTGAGATAAGGCCAGGGTGCCTGTACCCCGGAGGGTTCGCAACACACCCAACCAGTACCATTATTTTTCACTTCGAACTCGAGATGGTAAATTTTTGAGTTCTTTGTTGCGCCAGATGACACACCCACCAAGGAATGGTGGGAGAGTATGGCAATGTGCTTGCACTTTGCAATTATATTCCAACACGAAGGTCCACATGGTGGTCCTCCACTAAAGGGGAGCACCCTTCCATGGAGGAAGACGCTCCTATATTTTTTATTATGACTGTCGAAGATGTGTCTTGGGAACTATTCGATGAACGGTTCCTGGAGAGGTATCTTTATGAGGAATTTGTTTAGTGTCAGCTCAACGATTTCGACACCTTGTGATGAGAAAGCCGCACGATTCCCAAGTACGAGGCTCGTTTTGGAGTGGCTTCGGTGTGCTTTGCACCAAATTACCCATAAACTTAAGGTCAAAAAGTTCAAGTTGGGTCTTATTGTTAGAATTTATCTTCTACTTTGGGTACCAGGATTACTGGACCGAAGAAAGTGTGTTGGACCATGGGGAGACACAGTACCAGCGCGACTGCCTAGAGGAAAGGGCTAGAGCATCTGGATCAGCCGAACCCACTACTGTGGGAGCTTTGGTCAAGGCCCATCGGATTCATGCAGTGGTGAATAACCGCCAGGAAAAGCATTAGTCGACTGTGCTCGAGACGACAGGTACCATCGTTGACCAGACCCTTAGTATTTTGATAGATCTCGGTGCTACCGAGAGTTTCATTTCTGGTGCAGCGCTAAAAAGGATTAAGGTAAAGGCAGTCGAACAGGATGATTTTAGCTTCGTGGAGATGGCTTTTGGAGCCAAACAAAAGGTTGGAGGAAAGGTTACGGGATGTATCCTTAACGTGGGAGAGTTTGTTACCAGGGCCAACCTGTACGTCATGATGCTAGGATCTTATGATGTCGCGATTGGTATGGATTGGTTGGAATTGCATGAGGCGATACTCAACTGTAAGAAGAAACGGTTGAGCTTGGTCGATGATGAGGAATAGAGACGTGTGATTGTAGGTTGGAACCAGGGAGTTTCCGTGAGGTTCATCTCTTCCTTGCAACTTTGAAAGAGCATGCGCAATGGGTGCAAGCTTTATATGATCCTTGCATTAAACGAGAAGGGAGTAGTGGAAGGTCTAGAACAGCTTCCGGTGGTGAGAGAGTTTGCGGATGTGTTTCTGGAGGAGTTACCTGGGATGCCGCCAGAGAGGGAAATGGAGTTTACCATAGACCTAAAACTGAGGACTGAACTGATAGCAAGAACGCCTTATCGGATGTCGACCCCAGAGTTACAAGAGTTGAAAATGCAACTGAAGGAGTTGTTGGACCTGAGACTGATACGTCCTAGTGTGTCACCGTGGGGTGCACCTATTATTTTCATACAAAAGAAGGATGGGTTGTGGAGGCTCTGCATTGACTACTGTCAACTAAACAAGGCCATGATTAAGAATCAATATCTGTTTCCGAGAATTGATGATTTCTTCGATCAAATGAAGGGTGCGACGATGTTCTCCAAGATCGATTTGTGATCAGGGTATCACCAGTTATGAATTAAGGAACATAACATCCCTAAGACCACCTTTAAGACGAGGTTTGGACATTACGAGTTTATTGTTTTACCATTTGGACTGACAAACACCCCAGGGGTATTTATGAGTTTGATGAATGGGGTGTTCCGCGAGTACTTGGACAAGTTCGTCCAAGTATTCATTAACAATATTTTGATTTACTCTCGAACGACGGAGGATCATGATGAGCACTTGCGCTTGGTACTATAGTGTCTACGAGAGCAAAAATTGTATGGGAAGTTTTCCAAATGCTCTTTTTACCAATCGAAGATTCACTACTTAGAGCATGTCATCTCTGGCGAAGGCATCGCCGTGGATCCAGCAAAGGTCAAGGCTATAATGGGATGGCATGTGCCTACAAATGTCCTGAAAGTGTGTAGCTTCATGGGTTTAGAAAGATACTATCGATGGTTCGTCGAGGGATTTTTGAAGATAGCAAGTCCAATCACGGAGTTGCAGAAGAAGAACAAGAAGTTTGTTTGGATCGAGAAATGCGCGGAAGAATTTCGGAGGCTCAAGGAATTGTTGACAACAACACTGATACTAAAGGTCCCTAAATTGGACATGGACTTCTTGGTATGCACTGATGCATCCAAGGAAGGCGTAGGCAAATTCTTGATGCAAGACGAATGAGTGATCACTTACATTTCGAGGAAATTGAGAAGGCATGAGGAGAACTACGTGACAAACATTTTGGAGTTGTTAGCCATCATATATGCCTTGAAGGTTTGGAGACACTACCTTGTTGGATGAAAA
>ML780892.1:903130-948865 GCA_009831015.1 Picea engelmannii | reverse complement strand
TGGGGTTTGTTTTCTAACCAGAAAACTGTTAGGTAGTGTTGTAAATGAAAGATATTCAACCAATCAAAGTTTTTTACAGAGGAAGCCTGTCGACGACTTTGGTGACCTATTTGGAAGAGCCAACAACTTATGATAAAACTAGTGTATCTCTAAGATAAAACCCGACACCCAATGCATTGTGTATAAAGTCATATACTTGAACTTGGAGTTTAGATTTGCGCTCATATGTGGAGGTGCGTTTAAAGGAGGGGTTAGGATTCTAAGTTCTATGCCTATGTTTTAATTTTTCAAATTAATACCAAGTATAAAATTATAACCATATACAAATGTTAGTATGACCTAAACAAACATTGAAAGAAAATGCTAGATTGTGGGTCTGTCATTTTGGAAAAAGGGAAATTAGGCACACTGGATATTAGAGTTTAAAAATGGAAATAAAATGTTATTTCTTTATTATAAGTCTGTCTTTAAGAAATTGAAGGTTAATGTCGCTTAGAAGAAAAAAAAAATTATGATGAATTTGAGGTACATTACATATAACATACTTAGTAAATCTTTGAGCTTAAAATGCTCATAAATATTTATAAATGAAGACCTCATTCCCAAAGACCAAGATGAATTAAGGAAGAAAGTTCAAAAGGTAAAAGAAGCCAAGAAAGAAGGAAAATGGAAAATAATTAGAAATCGAAAATCTATTGTTAAGGATAGAGATGAGAAGGATAATAATAAATAGGAATTTGGGACACTCGGGATCCTTTTTTGGAGCTGTCATGGCTTTCCTTGGAAAAAATATCCTATGATAAGTTGGATCCCGAGTGATATTGATATTATATGTCTAGTTGAAACTTGGTAGCATGAGGAGTCTAAGGTCCTTAACATAGAAGAATTTGTGTTTTGTTCAGCATGGAACAAAAAATCCCACCATAGAGGGATAGGAGGCATGACTTGTTATATTAGAAAGATAATTTCTCCTCACATTCAACTTCATAAGATTGACCCTCTTAATCAGTACATTTCGATAGAAATTTCACAAACCAATGCTAACAAGATGTATATAGAAATTTACTATTTTTCACCTATTAATTCTACTTTTTATACGAAAAACAATCTAGATAACAATTGTCCCTATAATAATTTAGAACAAGATATTTATAGTTTGAAAAATTAAGGTAATATCCTCCTACTATGAGACTTTAATGCTAGGACTGCAACTAAACAAGCTACTCTTTTAAGTAATGACTCCAACCATTATCCTTTATGGCTAGATGAGGACCATGTTTTATCTAATAGCTACAAAAGAAGCTCTGAAGACCTATTTGAGAATTGTTTGGTACTGTGTTAGTCAAGATTTGCATTTCTCAATACCTAATAATTTGCAATGGAGTGATGAAGTGGTGAAACTTCAACCGGATGACTTGTATTCATGGGTCCGGTAGTATTTTTGTAGATTATGTTATATCTAATATCCCTGTTTCCAACCAAATAACAACTTTTGACCTTTTAAATGACCATGAGCCCGAATCTGATGATAAACCTTTAACCTGGAGTATAAACTTTTCCATGCATAGGAGCACCATTGAAGATAAATCTTATAATCAAAGGAATTTGCGCTTTGACAAAAGTAAAATTGACATTTTCTTAAAGGATTTAAATAGTAAATTAAATCTCCTAACTTATGAGGACAACATTGTAGAACACTATAATAATTTTACAACTATCGTTTCCACTTCTATTAACATGTTCTCTTTCGAGGTGTTCTATAAAAAGAATAATAGAATGACCAACCCTTGGTATGATAAAGAATGTAAAATTGCTAGAAAAGCTATTAGGGATGCTTCCAATGAGTCCCTAAAACTTGATAAGATCAATACGTACAAAGACCTAATTAAAAGGGAAAAAATGTACTATATCAATAAAAGACAAGATCAACTTTCACAACTATATAAGTTGGATCCAAAGAAGTTCTAGAGCCAAATTCTAAAACAAAATACTAAGGAAAATAATAGGATTCCCTTAAGGGATTGGAATTCCTACCTCAAAAGTCTTTACGAGTGCCCTAAGGCCATGGAAACCATTCCTATTTTCCCTACAAAGGAAGAATTTTTTTCTTCAGATGACATAGAGTTCGGGTTTAAGCGGCTTGTAAATGGGAAAGCTAAGGACATTGAAGACTACTAAGCTGAAATTTTTAAAATTGGAGGATCAATCCTTATCCCTCACATACACAAGCTCTTCAGTTTAGCAGTCAAGAATGGCTTCGCTAAACCTTGGATGCAAAGCCTCATTGTTCATTATTTTAAAATGGGGATAGAAACATTCCCTCTAATTATAGGACCATTATGATTAGCCCGATTTTAGCCAAGCCTTATGGAATTATTTTAGAAAAGAAGATTAGCCTTTGGCTAGAAAGTCACAGTAAAAGAGATAAAGTCCAGGTTGGGTTTAGGAGATATCATTCAACTATGGACCATCTTGTTACCTTTAGTATCATTGCAGAGCAATTCCTCAATACTAAAACCAATCCTTTTTGTTGTTTTGTTGACTTTAGAAATGTTTTTGACATGGTTCCTAGGAAAAGCCTTTGGAATAGGTTGGAAGAGATAAAAGTGACTCTCGAGTTGAGGTTTTCTGCAATAAGGATGCATGATAAAATTATTTCTAATTATTTCTAATTATTTCTAATTTCATAGTCAAACAAGGTTGTCCCTTGTCCCCTACCCATTTTGGCATATAAATTGAAAAGTTAGAATATTGGTTGGAAAAAGGAGGTTGTGTCATCCCTACTCTCACTCTCATAGTCATCAATCTTCTTATTTATGCCAATGATATCATTATTATGGTATGGAGTCCCCGTGATCTTGAAAAACAACTAAGAATCCTCAAGGATGTTTTCTCCAATATGGGTATGAATGTTACTATTTATAAGACTAAGGTCATGATTATTAAATCCAATAAGATCCCTTATGATACCTTCGTATATGAAAAAAACAACTTTGAGGAAGTGAATTCATACAAATATGTTGGAATTGATATTCACCACAAGCTCAATTGGAATTATAGCATGGAGAAAAGGATTATTGAGGGATGGAAAGTTTATTATGGGATTGAAAACAATTGTAAATATCTTGATCTTTGGAGTTGGGATAAGAAAAAATTCCTCTTTGGAACTCTTGTTACACATGTTATTCTTTATGGATGTGAAGTATGGGGTTGTAGTATCTCTCATGAATCTTGGAGAAAGATAGAGAAAATACAAAAGAATTTTAGAACCTATAATATCAAAATTAAAGGAAATATGCCCTATCCCATCCTCCTCTTAGAAAAAAGCCTCTCCCCCATTGAGAGCATGGTTATGCCTAGATACCTAATGTATAAGAACATGTTAAAAAACATGGAAGACAAGAGGCTTCCTAAAATTACTTAAAAATCAAGTCATAACAACCATCTCCACAAGCAAGGATGACATAAAGATGCCCTATATTGGCTAAACTATTGGGGAATCATGGAAGACACGATTTTCCAGAATAAAGATACTATTAAAAAAAAATTCAAATCAAAATTTAATGATAAAATGTGGTGTGATAAAGAGTTGGAGGAAAAAAGAAAATCAAGGTATTATAAGGATGTAATCAACCCTAATCTATAAGATCAAAATTATATATCTATTTTTCCAAGTTTAGAGAAAAAAATAAGCATTTCTAGGATAAGAACAAATTCTCACAAGCTCTATAGTGAATCTGGGCATTGGGAAATTCCTAAAACGCCATGGCATGAAAGAGTGTGTCACCTTTGTGACATTAAGAAGGTTGAATATGAAAAACACTTTCTCTTCGATTTTCTAGCCTATACCCATATTAGATCCCATTTTCAAAATATTTTCCACACCACCAACCTTCCTAACTTCTTAACTCAAGAAAAGTATGGTGACCTTGGAAAGCTTCTCTTAATGCTTTTCGAGCATAGAAAAAAAATTATGAAGTATCACAAGCAATCACTTACCCTCTCAGGCTCGGAGAGACCAATTCAGTCTTAGTGGAAGTTAATCATCATCATCATCATCAATAAATACTTTAATTAATGATTTAAATGGTTTGAAATTGTATAATTAATGATATTGATAATGGTTAATTTTCATTCATTTTTTTTTGTAAGTAAGTATTCTATAAAAAACCTTTCAGAATCAAAAAATTACAGCAACAACATGTCTATCCGAGGACTGTAGTTACTGAATTTCCCCATGGGGAAACCAATTCAACCAACCTCCTAGGTCCAAAACCATTGTTTCATAAAATTGGTCATATAACATCATTAAGAAATTGGATTTGAATCACCCCATGGGGAAACTGATTTACCCAAGCTTCTACACCCTCTAGGACTGACATAAGACAATCATAATAGATTATAACTGAAAAGACAAGTGGAAAAATATAAAAAAAACAACCAGCAGGCCATGCAGTCTGACACTTGTGAAGCTCAAGTTGTGGGCATGTAGTGTGACACTGTATCCACGGTGCGTTCCTGGATTGATGGAGCCAAGTCTGGTGTTGTGTCATCCACTGGAGGCCTGCGTGGAATTGGGACCAGTATAGTCTCTGTTTCCCTTGGTGCATTTGGAGCTTCTTCTGATGGATGGAATGAAGCATACAAAGAGGAGAGCATCTATAGAATTTGTGGGCCAAGGAGGCCACCTAAGGGAATGCCCACCTAGGGTGCACAATTCAGCCAACTAGGCTTGACCCATTTCTCCTTTTGATGTTATCTGACTATGAAAAATTAAATAAATGGTTCCCTCATTATATAAGGTGAACCAAAACTCAAATAAATCATTCTTTTCTTTTCCAGAAGTTATTTGTATCACTTGATTTTTGTTATCTGAGTTCATATTTCACGCTTTGCTGCATTTTTGTTTTTGGCATGTTCTTAGTGCTACCCAGTGCACCTTTATTCATGGTTGAACCCTTGTTTCTCCATTTTCCATGTTTCCACATCTGAGAGTGAGCTTACTATGTTATCTAGCCAATATCTGAGGGAGAAAAATTATTTTCTTCAAGTTTCCAGAGGCGTGCCAACCTGGGCTTTGTGCCCTTGTTGGTTTTTCCATTGTTAGGATGAAGTAAGTGCGCCCTCCTCTATGGATGAACTGATATTATCCCTTTAATCACCTGCAATCACACTGATATATCCCCATCCTATTGGCTACTCTCACATAATCATGGCATTGGATCTCCATTGCTTGGTTACCCAAACAAATGGTGCGCCCCTGCTCCAATTTGCGACCCTACTATGTTTTTGGTCAACTTCTAGAGAATGGCTTGTTTGGTCACCTTCTCCATTATATATCTTTCTTGGGAAGATCAATTGGTATCACATCCTCAAGATCCATGGAAAATCTTCTGATCTTGAAGATTGAGCCAAAATTGTTTTGGGGTTTTTCATGAAATAGTCCAGATTTCACCCATTTTAGGGTTTACATATTCATGCAAGAAGATCAATAGATCTCATATACCCAAGGGAACACAGACATCCACTACAACAGAGAGGAATTCCACATATATAAAATGATATAGATCTCTCCCTCTAGACCAGTTCAACTTCGTTGCTCCAGGGTTTTGTGCCCTCTGTTCACAAAACATAGCCTGACCCATTTTTCAGTTTTGCAAAATAGGTTTGTCTTGATATTCAGTTGGCCTCAAAATTAATCCTTGAAAATATACCTTAGAAGTAGACTTAGATTCCAAAACTTAAAATCCCATCCAAGATCTTGCCTCTGTCCTCAATGAGTTGCTCAGAATGCAACAACAAAACAATCTAGACCCCTTATGGTTGGACACTCGAATCCAACTACCCAAATTTGTTGGTCAAACGAATGGAGAAGTTGTGGATTCTTGGATTCGTAGCCTCTCCACCTATTTTAATACATGTTCAGGTCTTACCAAGGAGAGAAAGCTCCAGATTGTAGCCTTGCAATTAGAAGGACTTGCACAAACCTGGTGGAATACAGAGCAAGAGAAGACCACATTCATGATAGAGATTGGGGATGCTCCATAATCCTCTACCTACAAACCCATCAGAACTTGGGCTCGACTTTATTAGGAATTGAGAAACCGCTTCTACCCACCCGGATATGTGCAATCTTTGTGGATCACATGGCACTAGCTTCGACAACTCCCTTCAAAAGGAGTGCAAGAGTACATATACTTCTTATGCAAGCTACGCATCTTACTACATACTCCATATCTGGAAGAGGTACTCATATTAAATTTTGTTGTTGGTTTATTGATTCAGTTTCATCGAAAAGTAGAGCTATTTAAAAATCCAACTTTAGACAAAGCATTTCATAGATCTTTGTCTATATAAAGGAAAGTTTCTCCTAGGGGTCGTACTCCTCAGTCCTTCCCCTACACCAACCCCTCTACCTCTCAACCATCCAAATCCAATCCTTCAGCCTGATTTCCACCTCCTTGGGCTCAAAATCCCATATCGAATACAAATACAAGAACAACCTGGTGCTCATTCCACAAGACTACCTCACACAATTCATGATATTGTCGAATCCTCCAAAATATAAAGGCCAACAAAAAACTATTGAATGATCTCATTTCTCCCCCCCAAGTGGAAGATACCAAATAAGTTCCCCTGAACAATCCCCCATAAGTGGATCCCTTGCTGATCCTAATGACCCATGAAGATTCAAACTCCTCCACCCAACCCCTATTCACTCATAACTGCCAAATTAAAAACTCATTGGCTTTATTGATTATGGACAATGGAAGCCAGAATAATTTGTGGTCTGAATACCTTGTCAACCACCTTAAATTGGTTACTACTGCCCACCCACAACCCTATCATCTCGGATGGGTCCAGAAGGATGGCCCCCACCTCTTAGTTTCTCAGTGTTGTCTCATCACTTTTTTCATAGGAAAATTCAAAGATATTGTCCTTTGTGATGTCTCCCCCTTGGATTTTCCATATTTGTTGCTAGGTATCCCATACCAAACCCAAATAAATTTTATCTATATGGAAAAATCCTTCCAGTAAAAACTTATGAAACAAGGCCACACTTATATATTAACTGCAACAACACCCAAACCCCCTGCTACAAAAGAACAAATATCACATGTACATTTAAACCAATGTGTCTCTCTCTATTTGGTGCACCCAATAAAACCAAACAATACCACTCACCTTGTTCCTAAAATAATGACTCCCCTCCTCCAAGAGTTTGCAGATGTATTTCAACCTATGGCATGAATCCCATCCTCTTGACACATTGACCATTCCATTCATCTCATCCCCAGATTTGCATTACCTAATGACCCTACATACTGGCTGGCCCCAACAAAAGCAAAGGAAATGGAAAGACAATTTACCGACCTCATCAACTCTGGCCACATCCAACCATCATCTTCTCCCTGTGCTTTTTCCGCATTTGTCATGCCCAAAAGAGATACTTCAAAAATGTGCCTTGTCACTGATTATAGGGCCTTGAACAAAGCCATAGTAAAAATTTGTTACCCCCTGCCCCGGATTGAGGAGTTAATCAACACCCTCCAAGGAGATAATTTTTTTACTAAATTGGATTTAACATCTGACTACCATCAGTTTCGAATCAACCGAGATGATGTTTCGAAAACAACTTTCAAGACCAAATTTGGTCTTTTTGAGTTGAAATTTATGCCCTTTGGTCTCACCAAATCCCCAACCACTTTCATGAGGCTCATCAATAACATATTCAGGTCACATTTGGGTCAATTTTTGGTCATCTACTTAGATGAAATTCTCATCTTCATATGAACATGGGACACTCACATGCAACATGTTCGACAAGTTCTCCAGATCCTACGAGAACACAAGTTACAAGTCAAAGAGAAGAAGTCATATTTTGGTCAGAATTTAGTTCCCTATATCAGCTTTATGGTCAGCTCAGAGGGTATTCAACCAGATCCAACTCGCATCCAATAATTGAAGCAGTGGAAACTACCTTCATCAGCTAGGGAGCTCAAAACCTTTCTGGGTGGCATAAATTTCTATCGTAAGTTCATTCCCTATTTTTCACAACTTCCCCATCCTTTGCATTAGCTCTCAAATAGTTCTTCTACATTTATCTGGACTAAAGAATAAACTAGTCACTTTGCTCAGCTCAAAGAAGCCCTCTTCTCATCCCCTGTCTTACACCTATCGGACCTCTCCCAACCCTTTGATATCGAGTTCGATGCCTCACAATATGTTATTGGTTTCGTACTTAATCAAGGAGGACACCCCATTGCTTACCACTCTAAAACCCTATTTGAGGCAAAGAAAAATTATAGCACCTATGAAAAGGATTTTTATAGTCTAGTTCAAGCCCTCAAGCAATTGAGGCATTATTTGATGGGTAAAGAAAGAATTATGCATACACACCACCACTCTTTGATTTTCATCAACTCTCAGTCGAAGATTCAAGAAGAAAGGCACATTAAATGGGCCTCCTACATTCAACAATTTCACTTGGTCATCAAATATAAGAAAGGTACTTCTAATAAGATGGTTGATTTTATAAGCTGTCCTCCCACTACAGTTCTCTCAATTCTAGAAGTGTGTTGTGCTACCTATGACACATGGAAGGATCAATATCCTATTGACCCTGACTTTCAAGATATTTGGGTGGCATTGCAAACTCCCACAACAATCAATTAGACCCCCTTCCTAGACTACACTATTCGGTATGGATGTCTCTATAAGTTGAATTTTTATGTGTTCCACACTCAGAGGACCGCCTCTTGCTCATAAAGGAGGTGCATGCTTCATCCTATGGGGGCCACTTCAGTACAACAAAGACCATCCAACGCATGAAATTCCATTGACATTGGCCTTCCATGCAAACTCAAGTTGAAAAAATTATCAGAGCCTCTACATTATGCTCACAATCCAAGCCATCCAACCGGAAGCATGGGTTATATCAACGATTGCCTTTTCCTTATCAACCTTGGGAGTCAATCTAAATGGAATTCCCCAGTGGATTTCCAACAACCTAAAATAAACATGATACAATATAGGTAGTGGTATGTCACTTCACCAAAATGGCACTTTTCATCCCATGCACAAAGACTACTACAATAGCAAAAACAATAGAACTCTACTTTCGGCATGTCTGGCCCCATTTTGGCCTCCCAAGCACTATCATCTCAGACATATATTATTTCTTCCTCAACAAATTTTGGAAGACAATATGGGCACTATTGGGGTGCAACGTCAATATTTCTACTGCATTCCATCCTCAAACGGATGGCCAAAAATAGGTTGTCAACATGGTCTTTGTTCATGCTCTCTGAATTCACTTTGGGTGCAATAAACAATGGGACAATTACTTACACATTATACAGCATAGCTACAACAAGGAAACAAAATGTTCTATAGGGTTTTCACCTTTTGAAGTTTGCTTGGGCTTCCAACCAACATTGCCAACCAAGCTCCCACTCATTGGGCTCCTCAAGGTACCTTCCATAAACAACAAGAACAACTCTCAGCACAACGGTTTCTCCAACAAATTTCACAACGCCACACTACAGTAACAACAAGACTTAAAGAAGCTCAATAGCATGCCAAGAATCAAAATTAAAAACAAAGGGCCTTCATCTCCTTTCAATTGGGGGATCAAGTCTTGTTACACTTGGATAAGAAGCTCTTCAAAGGAAACCATGACAAGCTTCTTCCAATAAGATATGGCCAGTACACCATCCTCGACAAGATTGGAGAAAATGCTTATAGGTTGGATATGACACCACAAATTAGAATCCACAATGTTATTAATGTAAATCACTTGAATTTGTTTGAGCCTCCCTTCTAGGAAGAACCAGTCACCATTACTCATTCAGTGGACAAAATTCTATATTTCCAACTCCCAATGGACAAAGACACTCTATTGGACACCCGAACCCACTCTACAAGGAACCAGGCATACACTTTGTATCTGATAGCCTGCCAAGGACAAACTCCATCTCAGACAAAGTGGATCACAACTGAAGTGTTGCAAAACAAGTTTTCTCTCCTTCTCATGGAAGTCAGGATGCTTCCAAATATAAACAGGGAGGAATTGGGCCAAGGAGGCCACCTAGGGGAATGCCCACCTGGGGCACACAATTCATCCAACTAGGCTCAACCCATTTCAAATTTTGATTCTATTTAAATATGCATATGTAAATAAATGGTTCCCTCAATATATAAGGTGAATTGTGACTCAAATAAATCATTCTTGTCTTTTACTGAAGCTATTTGTCTCACTTGATTTTTGTTATCTGAGTTTATATTTCACGTTTTGTTGCATTTTCATTTTTGGGACATTCTCAGGGTTAGCTAGTGCACCTTTCTTCATGGATACACCATGGCTTCTTTGTTGGCCATGATTCCACATCTGAGAGTGAGATTACTCCATTATCTAGCCAATATCTCAGGGAGAAAGTCGATTTTCTACAAGTTTCCTAAGGCAGAAAGGAGGGCGCACCAACCTGGGTTTTGCGCCCTTGTAGGTTTTTCCATTACCAGGATGAAGTAAGTGTGCGCTCCTCTATGGTTGCACTGAGATTCTTCCTTTGATCCCTAAGACTCACACTAAGATATCCCCATCCTCTTGGCTACTCTTAGATAATCCTGACATCGGATCTCCATTTCTTGGTTAACCAAAACAATGGTGTGCCCCTACTCTAATTTGTGCCCCTATTGAGTTTTTGGTCAGCTGCCGAAAAATGACTTGTTTGGTCACCTTATCCATTAGATATCCTTCTTGGGTAGATCAATTTGGGTCCCCTCTATTTCAAAGACTGTCAATCAAAAGTGTAGGTTGCCCACCTCTTTGTGAAGCTTGAACAACATGCCTTGTAGAATTGCAAGGTCGTCTTGTACTTTTGCACAGGTAGCACAGTTTGAGCAGCCGAAGAAACCTTCATGTGGACATTGGATCAGTCATGATTGCACTAGTGTAGGCACAGGAGAAGAGTTCTTGGGTGAATTGGGAGGGACGACGAGGGATAATTGTGAAGAGGAGGCCAAGTTTGGTATAGGCCCTTAGTTCAAGTCTATTGATTTCCCTAGGAGGTCGAACCATTCAACTCTACATGCATAGGGCGAGGAGAGAGGCGATAGACCACTGATACTATGAACAGACTGCTATGAAGAGGTTGGCGAGGAGGGTGACGAGCTATGCGAGGGTGTGGGGGTAGGCCGCGGTCAAATTTCCAGGCATGAGATATTTTATTGCCAAGATGAACCACATTTGGACTGCCCACACAATATTGGCAAGGCTAGAGCAGAGAATAGGTAAGCATGCACAAGGAAATGGTGAGGATGGCTGATGAGCACTAGAGGAGGGTGCAAACCATGGGATGGCTCTAGAAAAACATAATAGATATGAAGAAGATGATGGTGAGCTTCATGGTATGAATATCATTGAGAGGGGAGGAAAAATACGCGCAGAGGTGACCATAGTAATGGTGGATCCATCGAACGAATGGGAGGCCAAAGCAAAGCGCACTAGGATTAATGACGCTCTGGTAGCAATGAATTAGCTTTAAGTTCATGGTGTGGGAGGTATGGAGGGGCATGCACCAGTCACGTGGTTGTAGCCACGTTGGAAGTCGTCATTCCCATCCTCACGACATTTGTCCTGCACTAACACCCCATCCGGGGAATTATCATTAAAATTAAATTGATTAAATTAGATCTATTAAAATTTTAAAAAATAATAAATTATTGAATTTATTTTAAAATTTAATTTATTTTCAATTTTGTTTTAAAAATTTGTTTTTAAATCATTTTAATTTTGATAATTTAAGAAGGTATAAAAAATATTTTGAAATTAAAATCTTAATTATATAGATATAACTAAAATTTTAGATAATATTTATGAATATCGCTCTAATTCCTATTTTAAAACTAATTATTAACTACAAATATCCTTGTAAGTACACTTTTCCATGTAAATATTTTCAATAAAAAAAATTGGGAGGTTTAACCCATGAAATATTGACAATCTATATTAAATTATTATGCAAAAAATTAAGATGTGATAATAATATTTTATGATTTAGCAAAAATTAAAGAAAAAAGAATTAAAACATCATTTTTATAGGTTTAACCCACGAAATATTGACATTCTATATTAAATTATTATTCAAAAATTTAAGATTTGATAATAATATTTTATGATTTAGCAAAAATTAAAGAAAAAAGAATTAAAACATCATTTTTATTATTTGATTGGTCATTCTATATTATATTTTATAAATATTTTAATTTGGTAATATTTTATGATTGAGTAAAAATTTAAAAAATTAGATTTAAAATATCATTTTTATAATTTTTTTATTCTATATTATATTTTGTAAATTGTTTACAGGGAGAGAAATTTTTTTATTATTTGAGGATCATCACAATCCTTAATTTCTAGTTTGATTTTTTATGGACAATTTTATGTTATGGTGGTGGTTCTTTCTATAGTCATGTTTTGGAACATATGGGCGAGGAATTTTTGATGTGATTTCTTGATGCAGGAGCATCACTCCACCTCAGCATGTGCCAACCGTTTATCACGTTGGTGCACATTCAAGGAAGGGGACAGGCACCAACCCTCTCAATTTGCCTCGAAATTTAAAAGTAATTAAGGAAATTGAATGCTGTCAGGCTGGAAGAGCCAAGTCATGCCTTCACACAATTTGTAGATGAGGTCGCCTTAAGTAGTTGATGGTAGGAAGCATCTAGATCGGATTCGGGTTAGAATTCCTCTCATTCTAATCTGCCTCATTAGATAGGCATGTTGAATGGTGCTTAGACACCACTAGCATAGCTTGGAGGAAACGCTCGTCGAGCCCCTCTTGTATAAATGTTTGTATCATATCCCTAGAAGAGGTTGTTGAGGTTTGAAAAACAAAATCATTTTAAGCGAAGGAGAGAAGAGCCACGACTCTTTTATTGTCTGAGCTTGCACATATTGTAAATAGACATTCATATTAATATATAGAGAGCAATTTTTATTGCATATGATTATGTGTATGTTTCCCTGTATTTAATGAATGTTATCCGCGTGTTTATGAATGTATGTTATAGATGTATGAGTTAGATTTCATCTGCAAGGATAGAGATAGAATCCTCTATCTATGAGTTTGTTGGATTATTTTGGTGTTCTTTAGGCTAAGAACAAGGAGTTTGTGATAGAGTGTTGGAATTTTGTGAGCCAAGGCGAGGAGCGTGCGTCTGAAATCTTTCGAGTCAGAGAAGAACGTGCCATTTGGGAACACTAGGATAATCTAATTACTCAGAGGGCAGCCTCAAGGTTGTTGAATACCTTGGAGGAAATTCTGCATAGGAGTAACGCAACACAAAATTGTTGAATTTTCTGGCTAGCTCTACCAGAAGGGCATAGAGTAGGTGCAAGGTATGCACAGAACCAACACATTCTGGAGTGTTAGGGACAATGAGGGAAACCCCATAGTTATTGAAAACTCTCAGGGGAGGAAGCTCTACAAGTGTGCATTGAGCGGTTGTAGGAGTTACATTGGTACACCTGGAGGATTCAATAATTCTAAAGTAAGATACATGCAAGGAGTGCACTAGGCCAACACTTATATAAGTGTTGTGAGAAGCAATCTGGAGGCTCAACCAAGCACCATGAGTGCATCGGAGGTAAATCAATTTTTCCTTAGAAGGTTAGGAGGAAATCACTATGGAGACCCATCAATTAGGTTCGCAGGAAGAATATCGAAGGTTGTAGCCTTTGATACATAGTTCATTTTCTCAATATCGAGAGAAAGCCAGAGAGTAAGTGGAGGAGCCACAATAGCTGATAGATCAACCGTAGGATGAGAAACTTGGACCGTCAGATTAGAGTCCAGACATTGACGGGAGAACGATGCATCAAATTCCCAAAGTTTCGAAGCCAAGTAGAGTCGTTTATTGTTAGGAGAAGACAGGAGGCAGAATATCATAATATCTTAGGGATAGAGTTTTGGAAGATTTGCGTAGAGCAAAGGGAAATCTTCACGAAGTCACAAAGAGCGGAGTGAATCTTGACCGTCAGATCCAGAAGGACATGTGGAGGAGATGCACGTATTTTGAATAAGTGGTGCTCTAGAAGAAAAAATGAGAGCTGAGCGGAAATACTCCCGAAGGATGGAGTCCAAAATAGATCACAACTGTTAATATAAGGAAGTGACGGGGACCATTGATCCTCACACCAATTGTGTTCACCAATTCAGAGTTTGGGGAAACAAGAGTTGGATGTTGTGAAAAGGTCGAAACCCGAAGTCTCAAGTGCCTTTCAGGGTTTAGCCCCAGGACAAACCTCGAGGTCACCTGGAAGAAGGGGCCTAACATAGAGAGATAAAGTCATTGCTAAATTTCTTCAAAGGGGCCAAGAAAGAGTTGCGAGTCTGATAGAACTTGCACTTTTGAGAAAGAGGGACCTGTGAAAATTGAAGTGGGTTCCAGCAGGGACCCAAAGAGCTGATCTGACTCAAGTGATTGAACGATCCTAGACCGGTAGGTCGAGCAGCCCTGAGGGGAGAAAGGGGAGTCTGCACCAGAGTGGTATCAGATCCTGAATTTGTTTTTAGGTAAAGGAGACAGTCTGACTAAGTCAAGTAGGTTGAGAGCTTGAATTCTTCTGTAGACAGCAGGTGAAGGGAGAAAAAGTGTGATTCTTTGTAGTGATTGTTTCAAGGTGTGCACGAGATGGTAAAAAACTAGGTGGAATGAAGTTGAATAAAGATGGCTATTGAATACCATAAGTGCGATTGAAGAGAAGAATTCCCACGGAAGAACAAAGTGAAAATGGACAAGGAGCTCAGTGAAATCCGAGCAGAGATGAAGAATATAGCATTGAATATGCAACATGAGGAAAAGGTACGCTGGAGGTACGAATGGCCTTTGAAAAGGAAATCCAATTGGCTTGTTCACAATTTGTTGGCTAGAAGGTAGAAACAAGGGTTAAAAAGGTGGTTGAGGCATGTGGAGAACCTTAGTGATGAGGGAAAGAGATATGGAGGAGGTCTCATATGTTTCCTAGTGGGCGATGAGAAGGGTTCAAGCGATCTCATAAACTTCCATAAGGGCAGAGGAGACATCCCAATTTTCTAGGTGGGCAAAGGAGAAGAGATGAGCTTAGTTGAGAGTTCATGTTAGCAAGGGGTGTTGAAAGATGGAAAGAAGGTGAAATAAAGGCCTCATCCATATGAATATTCATGTGGAGTTGCAAGAAACTTGAATGAAGATGATGAGAAGTTAGATACTTCTATCACAGAGGAGGAGGATCAGAGGAGCATTCTGGTTATTGGAGGAGTCGAAATATTCTTTCCAAGCAACCAAGGAGAGGCTAGCATATGTGTTGCAGATGCAATAACAGAATGAAAACAGGTTGAGACTGTCATGGAGGAGAAGGAATAGATGTTGAAGTATTCCCCAACATCAACAGAATAGGATCACATGGTTGAATTTCTCACTCATTGGAAGGCAGAGATGAATATGTTGGAGGGATCATTAGAAAATCCAAAACCAGAGGATGGCTCCCAAGAAATATCCAAGCCATAGGAAATGTGTCAACATGAGCAGCATCTGGTGGAAGATGGAATGGAACTAGTACAAGTGGAGCTACCAAAAGATAATCTGTCAGATGCGATAGTTGAGAAACAACTCAATAAGGAGTCTTCATAGTTGGAGTATGCAGTAGAGTTTCTAGTCAGCGTCACAGGAGATCAAGGTAGCATGGGTGACCAGGTTGGTCTCCTCATCGACCGAAATGAGGAGCTGCAGTGAAGAAGACTTCATAAGGGAATCCAACCAACATAATAGCTAGAAGAAGTCATAGAGGAAATGAGGGAGTTGATGATGAAGTCAACAAAAGAATTTGTCAGTAGAGAGAAGCTGAATAGAGGAGAACCTACACGAGTAGCAGGGAAGCAACAACAACAACAATGACAAAGAAGAGGAGGAGGACAACTCCAGGAGAAGTTTGGGATCTAGGAGGATTTCAACAGAGTTGGAAAGCTCATGAGCATGAGCTCATGAATTTTTCGTAGAAATGGAGTGTGATGCAGGAGCATCACTCCACCTCAACACACACCAGTTTTCTAGCACATTGGTGCGCATTCAAGGAAGGGGAGAGGCACCAACCCTCTCATTTTCCCTTGAAATTTAAAAGTAATTAAGGAAATTGAATGCTATCATCCTGGAAGAGCCAAGTTGTTCCTTCGCTGAGGTTGTAGATGAGGTCGCCTTATGTGGTTGACGATAGGAAGGATCTAGACTTGATTCGGGATAGATTTCTACTCATTGTAATCTACCTCTTTAGATAGTCATTTTGAATGGTGATTAGACACCACTAGCGTATCTTGGATGGAAATATCATCGAGCCCCTCTTTTATAAATGTTTGTATCATATGCCTAGAAGAGGTTGCCGAAGTTTGAAAAAGAAATTCATTGTAAGACAAGGAGAGAAGAGCTGAGACTCTGTTGTAGTCCGAGCCTGCACATATTATAAACAAACATTCATATTAATACATAGAGAGCAATTTTTCTTGAATATGATTTTTTTTACGTTTCCCTGTATTTAATGAATGTTATCCATGTGTTTATGAATGTATGTTGTAGATGTATGATTTAGATTTCATCTGCAGGGATAGATATTGAATCATCTATCTATGATTTTGTTGCATTATTTCAAGGTTATTTAGGCTAAGTGCAAGGAGTGCGTGACAAAGTGTTGGAATTCTATGAGCCAACGCGATGTGTGCGTGTTTGAACTCTTTCGAGTCAGAGAAGAACATGGAAGGAGGGAGCACCAGGATAATTCACTTACTCAAAGGGGAGCCTCAAGGTTGTTGAATACCTTGGAGGAAATTCTATGTAAGAGTAACGCAACACATAATTGTTGAAGGTTATGTCGAGTTCTGCCAAGAGGGAATTGAGAAGGTGCAAGGTTTGCACAAAGAAAACACGTTCTGGAGTGTTGGGGACAATGAAGGAAACCTTAGAGTTACTGAACACTCTAAGGGGAGGAAGCTTTGCAAGTGTGCATCGAGTGGATGTAGGAGTTACCTTGGTAAACCTGAAGAATTAAGGAATTTAGAATTAAGACCTGTGCAAGGAGTGCATTAGGAAAACACTTATATAAGTGTTGCGATATGTTGTCTAAAGGCTTAGCCCAGCGCCAGGAGCATGCCAAAGGTAAAGCAATTTCGCCTTACAAGCTTAGGAGTGAAAGCACTGCCCAGACCCAAAAGTCAGGTTTGCAGGAAGAATACCGAAGGCCATAGATTTTGATACTTAGGTGATTTTCTCAATATCCGGAGAAAGATGGAGCTTAAGTGGAGGAGCCACAAGAGTCGACAGATCAGTTGCAATAGGAGAATACTGGACCATCAGATCAGAGTCCAGACATTGACGAGATAATGGGGCATCAAAGTGTCAAAGTTCTGAAGCAAAGTAGAGGCCTCCATCGTCAGGAGAAGATAGGTGGTGCAAGATCAGAGGATCTAGGAGATAGAGTTCTGGAAGATTTTCTTAGATAAAAGGGAAATCTTCGCGAATTCAAGATGGGCGAAGTTAATCTAGACCATTGGATCCAGAAGGACACATGGAGGAGATCCATGTACTTCATAGAAGTGGTGCTCCAGAAGAAAAAAGGAGAGCAGAGCGGAAATACTCCTGAATTGTAACGACCCCTTCGTTATGACTACGAGCGAATCCGAAAGTGCAAATTTTTTTCTTTTGGGACAAATAGGAGAACAACGACGATTACAGCAAAACGACACAACTGACGGTGAGCACCACGCTCGTAGAGAAGGAAACATCAATTATGAATCCACGCACTGACACAAGAGCCACTAGATGGAACATGCATTTAATCAACAAGGAGAAACGACTACCCGCCTGACACAATCCCTCGTCGACCAGCCTCTAGAACCTCTAAGGTGTGTTACCAACACATGAGGGTGATGCAACCCAAAGCCCATAAAAAATACCATGTACTGTGCCCGCAAAGGGTAGCCTAGATCTCAACCAAGTTATCCTTCGACTCTAATCCTTAGGGCATGAAATGATCCCCTCAACCGGGATCTTGTCATCGCTAGGCGATAGGCATAGCAGTAGTCACGACACAACCAACACATCTAGACCTTTAACCCTAGCTACCATCCATGCGCTAGGAGACCAAATTAACTGCCATCCTCAAGACGACTAACCCCAGCCCTCGAATGATGGGACAAATGACGCAAGGTGACACTCAACCATCAATAATTGTGCAACTACCCGGTGAGTTCTTAGTTTCTTAAGAGACACCTTTTATCAATGAAATCTCTCGGACTATGAAACTGATATAAATGAGTATAATAAAAAAAAACTTTGTGCGCAGGGACTGTCAATTTTAAACCACTAGCATAAGCACAATAAATGGGCGTTTTCTTAACCCTAAATATATTCAAGGAGAGAGAGGGTTTCATAAAGAGAACAAAAGTTAGACAACTAGAGAAGATCAAGGTAAAACCGGTATCTCGCGACAAGTGCACAATCCCCAACATCTCTTCAAGAAATTATGGTCAAGAATATAGTTAAATATTTAGAGGTGGAAAGATAAAAAAGAAAAAGATCAACCCTATTACACCTTTAAAGGCTAGTACAAAAAGGATAAATGGGCATAAGAAAACTTTAAGTCAATAAAAGGTTATATAAAAAGGCTAGAATTACATGATGGCCTACAATTCACACGCTATCGAAAGATATTCCTATTGCTAAACCTAAATCAATCGCTAGCCTATGTCACTTCCTTGTCCGCACAAAAACGTGAATCCATGAAATCAGGACCCATTGTAATTACACCGACATCCATGCCATTAAGTGTTAAATTCGTTGTGAGTCAAATTATGGTAATAAATAATAATACTACTGTAGGACAACACCATTGGTGAACCGTTGCCCATACCCCGTCCTACAGCGCATTCAAATCGCACATCTAAATACACTATCGGCGCAGCCGTCCAAACACTGAGTTTTAAGGCTGACCTCCCGCTTATTTTTAACCTCATTTGCTGGGTAAAATCCGTGACCGTCGGCTGAGTTTTAACACCAGACGGGCTCAGTTGATTAATGGAAAATCGTAGTCCAGTAGTCAATACCACAACAAAACTGCACTCAACTTAAAAGTAAATTTCGAATTGAACGAATGCTAACTACGAATTTTCGAATCGTTTCCACTCCAAAACTACTAAATAATCAATGACTGGTTGCAATATAAGTATCGTGGATGCCGGTAACGTCTCTCTCCTTTTTATAAGACTGCGTACACAGTACCTCTTTTCTATAATATCATTTTACTTCAACAAAAGCACCCAAAATTAAAGTTTAAGAAAAAGCATGGTTGTCATTACAGTCGAAGGAACAGTAACAAAATCGCAGCATACGATTCTCCAACAAGCCAAACATCCCAGAGGGAATTCGTGGTTGACTGTGTTAAAAGCGGATGGTAATTTGGCTAATAGAAAAGCGAATTGCAGGTTAAGAATATAAGGAAAGAAAAGGTGCGTCCTACCATTTTTCATTGGAATGAACCCCTTCAAAATTATCCATCGATGTTCCCCTCCAACAGAGGAGATTCAGAAATACCCTTAAGTTGAAGCCGCAGGAAAGGGGTACAGTCTCTTGATCAACACGCAGGAAGGGAAAATACCAGCGATTCAGCCAAACAACAGTCAGGGCGTTCATGAAATTCCAGGAGCAACGAGTCGCGATTTTAGGGAAGGAAAAAAAGTCTTAGATAAAAGATCCGCAGGGCCAAATTCGCCTTCATAACCAGTTTTAAGTGCAATGGAAATCCTTGACCAGGTGGATGGAGTCGCAGACCCAAAATTCGCCTCGAAACAGGTTAAGATGCAAATAAAAAATCGTTGGCGAGGTGTAAACACTGCAGACCGTAAAGGTGTCCTAGCAAGACATGGTTACGATCGTAGAGGCAAATGTTTCAAAACAAATCCTGGTGACAATTCGTAGTGGTATGGTGACACACAGTTACCAGGTTTCAATCTCGCAGATTACAATCACAGAGTTACAATTTACCCAAGACCAAAACACAGGGTAAAATTTATCCATCAAGATATAAAACAAACGCAGAGGTAACCTTTTTACATCTATTACATAATGACAAACACAGAGGTAATATTTTTACATCCATTATATATCTACGATCGCAGGAGTAATATTTACATCTTTCACATAATTACAAACCTTGAAGTCATATTTTACATCCATTACCTAATTACAATAGCAGAGGTAATACTTTTACATCTGTTACATAAATTCAATCGCAGAGGTAATAAAAACAAGTCAATCCAACAAGAACCAAACGCATATCGAAGTTTAATCTTTTTACTTCTCGGGATACCAATATAGAAATACTGATAAAAGTAAGAGAACGCCAGGGACATAAGGAGATCTCATCGAAGGATCGCAGGGATTCTATCAATCAAGGCACGGGAAAAATAAACAACAGGGAGAAAAATAATCCACACATCGAGACCGTACTGGAAGGTGCAAGTCAAACAATCAGGCAAGGACAAAAACAAATGTACACGGTTGACGAGATCGTCCTTCACTCATAACCCTCGCACAAAAAATTAGGGCATTAAGATCCATAGGTCTTTTAATGCTAAGGCGACGACCGTAGATCATGCTCCTGACCGACTGCTCAGGCGAGGACTAAGGAGCTAGGGACGAAAGGTAAACAACCGGTATGGTGACAATCAACACCTTAGGGCGGTCACGACATGTGGGGAGACGAAGGTCATGGGAAACCAATCAATCAATGAGCTAGGCCATAAAAACTTTAGTCATGAATCTATACAACCAGTTTACCTACCCAAATAAACATGCAGATCCGAATCATAAATCCTACAACAATCTACCATGCAAACAAAGAAAGTGTACCGTTGCCTATTCATCCGCTCTGAGTGACGACCGTGTGCTCCGTGCGACTCCCGCTCGCTGGCCGTCGAGACTTCACCGTTACCTCCCAACCAATGCTAGGGGTACTCTTCTTCCCCCTTAGCCCCCTGAGCCGCAAAGGGGCCACACACACTATCCAGAGGTTTCGTCTAGCTCCCAGCTCACCTCGCAAGGCTGAGCTACCACTCCTCTCTGAGCTGGGTATCCCAACTCCCATAAGTAAATCATTCAAGTCGACATTTTTGCAGCGTAACGTTACGCAAACAAAAGATGATCCTTCATCCTTCTCCTTCCTTCATTTTATAGAGTTTCGAAGTTGCTTTCTTTCCTAAAATATCATTTAATTGAAGTTTTAAAAATAAGTTCCTAAAAATTTGTTTCCGTACAAGTGTCACCCATCCCCTTCATTCCTCCATTATTTAATTTCTATAATTAATTAATTATCTTATTTCCCTCACCCACCTAGAGTTACTCCTAGAATCACTCCTAGGTGTCCCCAAATTCCCTTATAGGTTTTAAATTCTTTCCCTATTATGAAGTTGCTAAATCAATTTAAAATTAAAAAGCTCTTAAATGGTAGACTCTTACTAAGTTGCTTTCCACTTTTTCCCTTTTTATGTTACCTCTTTTCCCTAGTTTCCTATTTTTTTTATTTTCCCTCTTTCCCCTTTTTACTTAGAACTCAAAAAGGAAGGTGTGAAATGAACCCTTTTTCCCTCTTCTTATTTAATTAGTATATTTTAATCCATTAAGGTAATAAAACAATTCATTCCCTTTTTAAATTTTAATGCAACATAATAATTAAATTCCTTTTCTTTTGAAACTATTCATTTCTTACACCCCTCATGTTACAAGATTGAACGAAGATCATAGTTATTATTCATTTGGATTTTATATTCATTATTATTATTATTATTATTTATTTTTATTTTTTATAGAGAGATAAAATTTTACCACTAGCATAGTTTAGACTTTAACCTTAAATTTTTGTATTGGGCGAAATTTAATTAGGGAATTTGTTTTAAGAATACTTAACAGGTTATTCATCCTGAGGCCATTCTAGGTTCATTCCTCTATCATCATCAACGCGACATGCCGTTCAAGATGCACTAGGTGCTCCAAGGGTGCCACTCGCCTCATTTGTTCCTTTGCCCGACGTGCCCTTCAGGATGCACTACGTGCTCCAAGGGTGCCACTCGCCTCTTGACTGACTTGGTAGACATCAATAACCCCTGGAGTCAACACTCCACCAGGTGAACTTGTGGGAGACTAAGGGCCTCTAAGGAATAAGGTCCCCGCCTTATTGCTCGCCCTTTAGAATCATCATGAGCGACTGTCGCAGTCTTCCCTCATGGTATCTTGGGTCCTCTCGAACTAGGTAATCGTTAACCTACAGTTCAAGCCATGGCGGGAGTTCTAGTAGGTTATGGTAGGGCTGCTGACCACACCTCTCCCTCCATATCTCTGGTAGTCATGTGTGACCCCTTTACTCCATATGTGAGTCTGCTCAGCAAGCTATCGTCAGCCTGCATCATCAACAAATCATGTCATAATATATCCATATCATATCATCTAATCATATGCACTAATATCACAGTAAAACAATCCAACCCCAATCGGATACTCCCTGACTTGATCCGGATTCCAAGGGGTTCCATCGATGCCTCCGCATCCTCGAGTTCCAAAATCATGAACACTCAGTAAAACCGATTCAATAGCACCTGTCTATGTCAATGCAGTAAAACAACATGTCATCAACCCATAATGCCTGATAATCAAAATCAAAGTTTTAATAGCATATTGATCTGGATCACTTGCGAGCAAGTGTCCTCAATGAATAAGTTTGCCCAGTGTGAAAGAGCGGGATGTTACATACACCCCCTCTTGGTCTAAACTTCGTCCAGAAGTTTCATAGTATAAGAGCCAAATAATGTGTACCATAGTATCATAAGTCTATCTATCAAACAAAAATGGAAACTGTTGGCACATACCAAATGCATCCTCCCAGGTTCCCGAGTGTGGACTATAGTTGTCCCATTGGACCTTGACTTGATCTGTTGTTCGACGCCGTAGCTATCGAATGTGATGATCCAAGATGCGGATCGGCTCAGTCGTGAGCACACCCTCATCCGACATCCGCAAGGTTCTCAAGTCCAAACATGTGTAGGATCACTAATCATAAAGTCTCAAATAGAGACGTGAAAGACATCATGCATATGCCTCAAGAATTCGGAAAGGCTAGTCATCATACCACGGGTCTCTCCTTGCACGATATTGTAGGAGATAGTTTAGCCCCCTTTTTCTAAACTTGATCAAACTCTTTTGCGGTTTTAGCCGCAAAAATACTCGATCGCCACAACGTAAATACAGTCAACACGACGTGCATCATCGTAACTCTTATAACGATCCTACACTTCCTTAGTCCTTTGTCTTATAGTTTTCATTTAATCTTCCAATTCTTGGATTGCTTCCGATCCCACATGGACCCTATCTGCAAGCCGATCCCAAATCAAGGCACCCAACACGGTCGCCCGTAAAGAATCTCAAAAGGTACCATCTTAATGGCGCTTTGGTAAATGTTGTTATAAGTGAATTTTACCAGTGGAAAGAATTCCTCCCAATGCTTCTATTGGTCCATCACGTACAAGCGCCACATGTTCTCCAAGGTCTAGTTCGTTTGTTCAGTCTGCCCATCAGTCTCCGGATGATATGAAGTACTAAAGTTAAGTTAGGTTCCCAAGGCCTCTTGGAAACTCGTCCAAAATCATCTAGTAAACACCGATCCTCAATCAGATATAATCCTCTTAGGCACGCCATGCAGCCTCACAAACTCACTGATGAAAACTCTAGCTATATCAGGTGCCTTATACATCGTACGCACAGGAATAGAGTGATCACTCTTCGTCAAAGTGACTACTACTTCGAAAATCGAGTCAAGTCTCCTTGCCGTTAGTGGCAATCCAACAATAAAATCCATCGAACTAACCTCCCATTTCGATTCTGGAATAGCGTGTGGCTGAAGTAATCCTGTTGGGTGTCTATGTTCAGCCTTCACCTACTGACATTCTAGACATCTGGCCATATAGTTGAGTATGTCTTCCTTCACTCCTTTCCAGAAGAATAAGGGTTTAAGGTATGCCCTCATCTTCGTGACTCCCGGGGGAGCCATGTAAACTGCTCTATGAGCCTTGCTCAAGATCAATCTCCTCAACTTGTCGTTCGGCGGTACGTAGATACGATTTTTAAACCTCAATAATCCATCGCTATCAAACGAAAATCCTTCAAATTGTGGTATCATCATTGCATTTTGTTTGATAAAACCCTCGACCTCCTTGTACCAGTCATCATCACGTTGTAAAGTTAGAATCTTTTCATGTAGATTCGTCTAAAGAGGAAACACCGAAAATATGCGTGCTCTCCAACTCAATGTGTCTGCCACGCGGCTCACTGTTCCTTTTATGTAGGTAATCTTGAAGCCGTACTTTCTAAGCAATTTCGAGCAATGTCGTTGTCGCACGTTCAGGTTTCTTTGTGTAAAGATGTATTGTAGTCCACAGTGGTTAGTCTTTAGTTCAAATTTTCATCCAACAAGGTAGTGTCTCCAAACCTTCAAGGCATATATGATGGCTAACAACTCCAAAATGTTTGTCACGTAGTTCTCCTCATGCCTTCTCAATTTCCTCGAAATGTAAGTGATCACTCATTCGTCTTGCATCAAGACTCTGCCTAAGCCTTCCTTGGATGTGTCAGTGCATACCAAGAATTCCATGTCCAAGTTAGGGACCTTTAGTATTAGTGTTGTTGTCAACAATTCCTTGAGCCTCCGAGATGCTTTCGCGCATTTCTCGATCCAAACAAACTTCTTTTTCTTCTTCTGCAACTCCATGATTGGACTTTCTATCTTCGAAAATCCCTCGACGAACCACCGATAGTATCTTTCTAAACCCATGAAGCTACACACTTCCAGGACATTCATAGGCACAGGCCATCCCATTATAGCCTCGACCTTTGCTGGATCCACGACGATGCCTTTTCCAAAGATGACATGCTCTAAGTAGTGAATCTTCGATTGGTAAAAAGAGCATTTGGACAACTTCCCATACAATTTGTGCTCTCGCAGACACTATAGTACCAAGCGCAGGTGCTCGTCATGCTCCTCCGTCGTTCAAGAGTAAATCAAAATATCGTTAATGAATACTTGGACAGACTTTTCCAAGTACTCGCGGAACACTCCATTCATCAAACTCATAAATACCCCTGGGGTGTTTGTCAATCCAAATGGTAAAACAATAAACTCGTAATGTCCAAACCTCGTCTTAAAGGTGGTCTTAGGGATGTCATCTTCCTTAATCCGTAACTGGTGATACCCTGATCGCAAATCAATCTTGGAGAACATCGTCGCACCCTTCATTTGATCGAACAGATCATCAATTCTCGGAAACAGATACTGATTCTTAATCATGGCCTTGTTTAGTTGAAAATAGTCAATGCAGAGCCTCCACGACCCATCCTTCTTTCGTATGAAAATAATAGGTGCACCCCACGGTGACACACTAGAACGTATCAGTCTCAGGTCCAGCAACTCCTTCAGTTGCATTTTCAACTCTTGTAACTCTAGGGTCGACATCCGATAAGGCATTCTTGCTATCGGTTCAGTCCTTAGTTTTAGGTCTATGGTAAACTCCAATTCCCTCTCTGGCGGCATCCCAGGTAACTCCTCCAGAAACACATCTGCAAACTCTCTCACCACCGGAAGGTGTTCTAGACCTTCCACTACTCCCTTCTCGTTTAATGCAAGGATCACATAAAGCTTGCACCCATTGCGCATGCTCTTTCAAAGTTGCAAGGAAGAGATGAATCTCATGGAAACTCCCTGGTTCCAGCCTACAATCACACGTCTCTATCCCTCGTCATCGACCAAGCTCAATCGTTTCTTCTTACAATTGAGTATCGCCTCATGCAATTCCAACCAATCCATACCAATCGCGGCATCATAAGATCCTAGCATCATGACGTCCAGGATGGCCCTGGTGACAAACTCTCCCACGTTAAGGATACATCCCGTAAGCTTTCCTCCAACCTTTTGTTTGGCTCCCAAAGCCATCTCCACGAAGCTAAAATCATCATGTTCGACTGCCTTTACCTTAATCCTTTTTAGCGCTGCACCAGAAATGAAACTCTCGGTAGCACCGAGATCTATCAAAATACTAAGGGTCTGGTCAACGATGGTACCTATCGTCTCGAGCACAGTCAACTGATGCTTTTCCTGGCGGTTATTCACCGCTGCATGAATCCGATAGGCCTTGACCAAATCTCCCACAGTAGTGGGTTCGACTGATCCAGATGCTCTAGCCCTTTCCTCTGGGTAGTCGCGTTGGTACTGTGTCTCCCCATATTCCAACACACTTTCTTCGGTCCAGTAATCCTGGTACCCAAAGTAGAAGCTAAATTCTAACAACAAGACCCAACTTGAACTTCTTGACCTTAAGTTTATGGGTAATTTGGTGCAAAGCACACCGAAGCCGCTCCAAAACGAGCCTCGTACTTGGGCATCATGTGGCTTTCTCATCACAAGGTGTCGAAATCGTTGAGCTGACACTAAACATATTCCTCATAAATATACCTCTCCAGGAACCGTTCATCGAATAGTTCCCAAGACACATCTTCGACAGTCATAATAAAAAATATAGGAGCGTCTTCCTCCATGGAAGGGTGCTCCCCTTTAGTGGAGGACCACCATGTGGACCTTCATGTTGGAAGATAATTGCGAAGTGCAAGCACATTTCCATACTCTCCCACCATGCCTTGGTGGGTGTGTCATCTGGCGCACCAAAGAACTCAGAAATTTACCATCTCAAGTTCGAAGTGAAAAATAATGGTACTGGTTGGGTGCGTTGTGAACCCTCTGGGGTACAGGCACCCTGGCCTTATCTCAGTACAGATGGTGAATCAAGGCCTCTAACATTCCCCTAAAGCACCTTGTCAACCATCATCATCCATTATAAAATTGGATCCAGCCCAAGGACTTGTTCCTCCCCTTGGGGGTAGACTCTAAGGGCGCAACACTTTTAGAGGCGTCACACCTCTGTCTACAACACCCTCTATGAAACTTTGTGGCGTCCTCTAATCGACATCGCCACAAGAACACGTTAACTTTCTAGTTAGTGCTAAGACAACTCAAGCTTCAAAGCAGTGGGAACATGGCGATCCACAGTCACAAGGTTGAACTCGCTCTAATACCACAAGTAATGACCCCTTTGTTACGACTACGAGCGAATCTGAAAGTGCAATTTTTTTTTTGGGGGGGGGACAAATAGGAGAACAACGACAATTATAGCTAGATGACACAACTGATGGCGAGCAACATGCCCATAGAGAAGGAAACATCAGTTAAGACTCCACGCACTGGCACAAGAGCCACTAGATGGAACATGCGTTTAATCAACAATGAGAAACGACTACTCGCCCAACACAATCCCTCGTCGACCAACCTCTAGAACCTCTAAGGTGCGCTACCAATGCATGAGGGTGCTACAACCCAAAGACCATAAAAACTACTGTGGAATGAACCCACAAAGGGTAGCCCAGATCTTGGCCAAATTATCCTTCGACTCTAATCCTTAGGGCATGCAATGATCCCCTCAACCGGGATCTTGTCATTGCCAGGTGACAGGAATGGAAGTAGTCATGGAACAACCAACACATCTAGACCTTTAATCCTAGCTACCATCCACGTGCTAGGAGACCAAATTAACTTCCAACCTCAAGACAACTAACCCCAGCCCCCGAATGATGGGCCAACTGACGCAAGGTGACACTCGACCATCAATAATTGCACAACTACCCGACGATTTCTTATTTCCTTAAGAGACACCTTTTATCAATGAAATCTCCCGTACTATGAAACTGATATAAATGAGTATAATAAAGAAAACTTCGTGCGCAAGGACTATCAATTTTAAACCACTAGCGTGAGTGCAATAAATGGGTGTTTTCTTAACCCTAAATATATTCAAGGAGAGAGGGTTTAATAAAGAGAACAAAAGTTGGACAACTAGAGAAGGTCAAGGTAAAACCGGTATCTAGCGACAAGTGCACAATCCCCAACATCTCTTCAAGAAATTCTGGTCAAGAATATAGTTAAATCTTTAGAGGTGGAAAGATAAGAAAGAAAAAGATCAACCTTATTACACCTTTAAAGGCTGGTCCAAAAAGGATAAATGGGCATAAGACAACTGTACGTCAATAAAAGGTTATATAAAAAGGCTAGAATTGCAGGATGGCCTACAATTCAGACGTTGTCGAAAGCTATTCCTGTTTCTAAACCTAAATCAATCGCTAGCCTATGTTAGTTCGTTGTCTGCACAAAAACGTGAATCCATGAAATTAGGACCCATTGTAATTACACCGACATCCATTCCATTAAGGGTTAAATTCGTTGCTAGTCAAATTATGGTAATAAATAATAATACTACTGTAGGATGCCACTGTTGGTCAACCATTTCCCATACCCCATCCTACAGTGCATTCAAATCGCACATCTAAATACACTATCAACACAGTCGTGCAAATGCTGATTTTTAAGGCTGACCTCCCGCTTAGTTTTAAGCTCATTTGTTGGGTACAATCTGTGACCGTCGGCTGAGTTTTAACACCAGACGGGCTCAATTGATTAATGGAAAATCGTAGTCTAGTAGTTAAGACCACAACGAAATTGCACTCAACTTAAAAGTAAATTTCGAGTTGAATGAATGCTAACTATGAATTTTCGAATCGTTTCCACTCCAAAACTACTAAATAATCAATGAATGGTTACAATATAGGTATCGTGGATGCCGGTAACGTCTCTCTCCTTTCTAGAAGACTACGTACACAGTACCTCTTTTCTATAATATCGTTTTACCTCAACTAAAGAACCCAAAATTAAAGTTGAAGAAAAAGCATGGTTGTCATTACAGTCGAAGGAATAGTAATGAAATCGCAACATGCGATTCGCCAACAAGCCAAATATCCCAGAGGGAGTTCATGATTGACTATGTTAAAAGAGGATGGTAATTTGGCTAGTAGAAAAGTGAATTGCAGGTTAAGAATATAAGGAAAGAAAAGGTACGTCCTACCCTTTTGCATTGGAATGAACCCCTTCGAAATTATCCATCATTGTTCCCCTCCAACTAAGGCGATTCAGAAATACCCTGAACTTCAAGCCACAAGAAAGGGTTAGTCAGGGCATTCATGAAATTCCAGGAGCAACGAGTCACGATTTTAAGGAAGGGAAAACAGTGATAGATGAAGGATCCGCAGAACCAAATTCACCTTCATAACCAATTTTAAGTGCAATGGAAATCCTTGACCAGGTGGATGGAGTCACAGACCCAAAATCTGCCCCGAAACAGGTTAAGATGCAAATAAAAAATCGTTGGCCAGGTGTAAAAACTACAGACGGTAAAGGTGTCCCAGCAAGACATGGTTACGATCGTAGAGGCAAAGGTGTGAAAGCAAATCCTAGTGACAATTCGTAGTGGTATGCTGACACACAATTATCAGGTTTCAATCTCGCAGATTACAATCACAGAGTTACAATTTACCCAAGACCAAAACCCAGGGTAAAATTTATCCATCAAGATATAAAACAAACGCAAAGGTAACCTTTTTACATCTATTACATAATGACAAACACGGAGGTAATATTTTTAAATCCATTATATATTTACCATCGTAGGAGTAATATTTACATCTTTCACATAATTACAAACGCTGAAGTCATATTTTACATCTATTACCTAATTACAATAGCAGAGGTAATACTTTTACATCTATTACATAAATTCAATCGCAGAGGTAATAAAAACAAGTCAGTCCAACAAGAACCAAACACAGATCAAAGTTTAATATTTTTACCTCTCGGGATACCAATATAGAACTGTTGATAATAGTAAGAGAATGCCAGGGCCATAAGGATATCTCATCGAAGGATCACAGGGATTCTATCAGTCAAGGCACAGGAAAAATAAACAACAGGGAGAAAAATAATCCACACGCCGAGACCGTACTGGAAGGTGCAAGTCAAACAATCAGGCAAGGACAACAACAGATGTAGACGGTTGATGAGATCGTTCTTCACTCATCATCCTCGCACAAAAAAGAAGGGCGTTGAGATCCATAGGTCTTTTAACGCTAAGGCGACGACCATAGATCAGGCTCCTGGCCAACTGCTCAGGCGAGGACTGAGGAGCTAGGGACGAAAGGTAAACAACCGGTATGGTCACAATCAACACCTCAGGGCGGTCACGACATGCAGGGAGATGAAGGTCATGGGAAACCAATCAATCAATAAGCTAGGCCATAAACATTTTAGTCATGAATCTATACAACCAGTTTACCTACCCAAATAAACATGCAGATCCAAATCATAAAACCTACAACAATCTACCACATAAACAAAGAAAGCAAACTGTTGCCTGTTCGCCTGCTTTGAGTGATGACCGCGTGCTCCGTGCAACTCCTTCTCATCGACCGTTGAGACTTCACCGGTACCTCCCAGCCAATGCTAGCGGTACTCTTCTTCCCCCTTAGTCCCCCGAGCCGCAAAGGGGCCACACACACTACCCAGAGGTTTTGTTTAGCTCCCAGCTCGCCTCGCAATTCTAAGCTACCACTCCTCTCCGAGCTGGGTATCCCAACTCCCACAAGTAAATCAGTCAAGTCGGCATTTCTGCAGCGTAACATTATGCAAACAGAAGATGATCCTTCATCCTTCTCCTTCCTTCATTTTATAGAGTTTCAAACTTTCTTTCTTTCCTAAAATCTCATTTAATTAAAGTTTTAAAAATAAATTCCTAAAAATTCTTCTCTATACAAGTGTCACCTATCCCCTTCATTCCTCCATTATTTAATTTCTATAATTAATTAATTATCTTATTTCCCTCACCCACCTAGAGTTACTCCTAGATTCACTCCTAGGTCTCCCCAAATTCCCTTATAGGTTTTAAAGGCTTTCCCTATTATGAAGTTGCTAAATCAGTTTAAAATTAGAAATCTCTTAAATGGTAGACTCTTACTAAGTTGGCTTTCCGCTTTTTTCCTGAAGTTCCCCTTTTTCCCTTTTCATGTTACCTCTTTTCCCTAGTTTCCAATTTTTTTTATTTTCCCTCTTTCCCCTTTTTACTTAGAACTCAAAAAGGCAGTTGTGAAATTAACCCCTTTTCCCTCTTCTTATTTAATTAGTATATTTTAATCCGTTAAGTAATAAAACAATTAATTCCATTTTTAAATTTTAATCCAACATAATAATTAAATTCCTTTTTTTTTAAACTATTCATTTCTTACTCCCCTCATGTTACAAGATTTAACAAAGATCATAGTTATTATTCATTTGGATTTTATTATTATTATTATTATTATTATTATTATTATTATTATTATTTTCATTATTGAGAGATAAAATTTTACCACTAGCATAGTTTAGAGTTTAACCTTAAATTTTTGTATTGGGCGACATTTAATTAGGGAATTCGTTTTAAGAATACTTAACACGTTATTCGTCCTGATGCCATTCTAGGTTCATTCCTCTATCATCATCAATGCGACGTGCCCTTCAGGACGCACTAGGTGCTCCAAGGGTGCCACTCGCCTCATCTGTTCCTTTGCGTGATGTGCCCTTCAGGATGCACTACATGCTCCAAGGGTTCTACTCTCCTCTTTACTAACTTGGTAGACATCAATTACCCTTGGAGTCAACACTTCACCAGGTGAACTTGTGGGAGACTAAGCACTTCTAAGGAGTAAGGTCCCCGCCTTATTGCGCACCCCTTAGAATCATCGTGAGCGACTATCGTAGTCTACCCTCACGACATCGTGGGTCCTCTCGAACTAGGTAATTGTTAACCTACAGTTCGAGCCACGATGAGAGTGCTAGTAGGTTGTGGCAGGGATGCTAACCACACCTCTCCCTCCACATCTCTGGTAGTCATGTGTGACCCTTTTACTCCATATGTGAGTCTGGTCGGCAAGCTATCGTCAGCCTACATCATCAACAAATCATGTCAGAATATATCCATATCATATCATCTAATCAAATGCACTAATATCACAGTAAAACAATCCAACCCCAATGGGATACTCCTTGACTCGATTCGAAGTCTAAGGGGTTCCATTGATGCCTCTGCATCCTCGAGGTCCAAAATCTTGCACACTCAGTAAAACCGAGTCAATAGCACCTGTCTATGTCAATGCAGTAAAACAACATGTCATCAACCCTTAACGCCTCATAATCAAAATCAAAGTTTTAATAGCATATTGATCTGGATCACTTGCGAGCAACTGTCCTCAAGGAATAAGTTCACCCAGTGTGAAAGAGTTGTAAATCACAATGCATTCTATCATGTATCTTCAAAATGTAATTTTTTTTCTTTTATGAAATATAATTAAACTTTTTTCAGAGGCCAAAAATATTATATTTTATAATTATTTTAATTTTTTCCTCAAATTAAGTTTAGAATTCATTGATAGATAGAAAAAAATTTCATTATCCATATAAATATTAATTTAAAAATATATCTTAAATTTGGCTAAAATTGAAAGATGAGACTTTCCTATTACTAAATTAAAAGGTAATTGCTACATAAATAAGAATTTAAAATAAAAGTGGTACGTGTGGATTATTTATAATTTTAAAGGAATTTTAGAATTAGAGTATGGGTGGAGATTAGGATGGTGAAAAATTACCAAGTAAAGGTTTTCACTCTATATCAAGGATCAATCATGCTTCGTGCTTTAAAAATTAAGAATATTTTGATTTATAGTGATTTTTTACTTATCATAAAAAAATTTAGAAAGATAAGTTACGAACATTAGTCTTCCATTTTTAAAATTATTGCAATTAAAAATATAAGATACTAACAATATTTTTCCCTCTTCAAAATTATTGCAAGAATTAAATGACTTATTCCACGCTTCAAATAATATGTCGCAGAAATCATGTCTCTTTTGGGGCACTACCCCTCATCAATTCCCAAACAATGTTCTATGCTCTGTCTTTCACTACATAGGTCGTAAGGAAAACATCTTAAGTTATGACTATTGTAGTCACCCAGTGCAGGTACCTTTATGAGTCCCCTTTTGAATAATACATTGCAAAACTCATTCATGAAGTGTTACAAGAAAATCGTCGGGAGCTAAAGGATGATACCTGAATTATGCTTCATATGGAGAATAACCAATGGAGACATTAAAAACCATTTTATAGATGTGCTAAAGTATATGTAACTATGTATCCCATTATTTATGTTGGTTATATTGAATATATAGTGTAGGTACAAATATATGATTCACTAACTCGATCTAATCATGTGTATGAGGATGGAATTCCATAGAAAAAACAATGGATAACACAATAATTGCCAAAGAGTTTCCCCAAATATGATGAGAAAGCACAAGTCACATTCCAAAAAAATGTTAAGAGGAAGGCCAAAATAAGACCAAACATGTGTGAAAATTAAATTTGTTTCATATGTGCAGTGATGTTTTAGTGCAATGGATGAAGATTTCCATTTTTCAGAACAGATAGACAATTACAAAAATAAATCATGGTTCTATTGTGTCACAAGTGGCCCACTAACAAAATTTATAGATAATGACTCCCAAGGTTTGGAAGGGACTAACAATGGTTGGCATATACCTTGCTCTTAGTTATTAGGATTTCACTTGTTGCAAAGAGAGAATTAACAAGTGAATGATTTAACTTGATTTTCCATAGTTGGCCAAAGAAAGTGGCGCTAGAGATGTTGGAGGGTCTTCATATGTCCTAAATGTCTACGATAGGTAGAGACATCATCTTCTCTAATGAGTTTCAAACAATCTGGAATGTTTGAGACACATAATCTATTAAGTATGTATAATCGGTTGTCTCTAACAAAGTAGTTTGAAAATGAGGTGAGTTTTATTTTAGTGGGATGATGCATGAGAAATTATGTCTCTCATATATGTATTGAACTTATTAAAGCCTATAAATAAGAGAAAGAACCATAGAAATGAAATAACTCTGAGAAAATGGCTTTTTTCTGATTAATTTGGATAACAAACCTTTATAGGAAAACAAGGGGTCTACAAGACAATACACTTAGCTCTAGGGTTGAGAGAAATAGTAAATACACCAATGCATGCAAATTGAAGGTTGAAAAAGTGCAACTAACTACATGACTACTAACAAATAATGTTATAAATATGAAAGAGCACTCCTTCATGAGTTGGGAATTATTGTGGATGTGTCCTCCTTCGAAGGTGTGGCCTCGTTCATCATATTAACCTTCAATAGACCTTCACCGTTTGATTAATATAAATCTTAAAACTAATTATTTTCGAACAACCAATAACATATTTCAAACAAATTTATGTTTGTGGGTGTTGAAGGAATTGAGAATGTAACCAAAAATTTAAATACAATCAAAGGAAAAAGGATGAATACGATAGACTTTAAAGGAGACTCAATTTTACTACCATCAACTTTAAATGAATATTATCAAATTATGTAAGTTGTGACAAAAACTAAATCCAAGTTCGAGGCTCATCATTCAATAATGGCATACTTCCAAATGTTAGTTCTAAAATTATGCAAGGTGTGATAAAAACTAAATCAAGGTTCGAGGCTCATCATTCAATAATGACATAGTTCAAAGTGTTAGTTCCAAATGTGTTGATGACTAGAATTCACATCCAAGACTTTGATTAAAGGGATATATAATTTACATAGTAACATAATGCTCGTTCCAAAAATAATATGTTCATACATATTTTTCATAACGAAAATGAAATTTTTCTTTGAAACCAAATTAAAGATTATTATTTCTTTTGAGTTTTGCCCCATAACCAAGATAATATATGCTCAATTAAGGTTAGCATTTAAAAAGAGTAGAGAAATATTTTTATGTCATAATAAATACTTAGGAAAATTATCCATATTTTGTGAAATTATATTGTGAATGTACTCTTATTTAATAATAATAATATATTTGATTGTGTTTGATGAGCTTATACCTACTTGTGGAATCTAAGTGAAGCATTCACCATATGCGCACAAGACTCATGAAGGAAGAATAGGGTTACATTGTTTTCATTCTCACAAGATTTTTAAAGTCTCATTCTGTGTTATCGAATGCTTCTTAAGAATTGTCTCAGAATCATAGTTCGGGTGGTTGGGTAGCATGTTTGTTATCCTCTCCACCAAGGTTCAATTTCCTCAAATTGGATATGTTGGCCCGTTTACACATTTTTTTATTGCTAAATGACATTAATTCAATAATACCATAATTATTTTTAAGGATCAAATATATTATCAATATTAAAAGAAGGATTCAATGTTATTAACAAATAACTAATAACTTCACATATTATCATTTCTAAAAAATTCCCTCCAATTTTTTCATTTTAATACATAGATAAATTTTATTTAAATACATAAATAAAGTTTCACAAAAAAAATTATTTAATTTATCTAAATACATATATAGAATCTAGGATAACAATAAAATGTTTAAGTTTAGAGTGTTAAGATATTTTATGAAAACCCTTGCATGCAAATTATGACTCATATAGAAAGGTTAAGCATTACAACTAATATATAATGGAAGCATGGAGCCATATTCATTTTCAAAATATTCACATAAAAAAATTATTATTTTGGAACTCTATGAATTAGTAAAGAGGTCCATATAAATCTAATATTTTGAATAATTGTATGCGTGTTTATCTTAGAAAACTTATTATTAAATCTGTTTACAAGAGTTAAGGGAGAAATGCAAGAAAGAAAAAAATGGAGAAAATTCAAAGAATGCAATGAAAGAGAAAATGTTATCACTATCCAAATTACCAAAACCAAAAGAAAATACAAATATGAGCCCCCAAAAATCAAACCCACAATCTGAATAATTGTTTACTGTATTCAAGCAGTGACAATAACAAATATTAAAACTAAATTATTAGCTCACTCTATTTGGGAGAAAATAGTTATTAATAAGATGTTTTCAATACCAATTTCCCAACTCTTCATTACATGACGAAAACAATTTTTTTTTAAAAATTCATTGAAAATTATATAAAAATATATGTCATCTACATAGAAATAATATTAATGAAAAAATAAAAAAATAATTAAAAAATAAAAAACCGTTAATGTGAGTGTGTAACCCTAATAGAAATAATAGAAATAATATTAATAAAAAAAGTAAGAAAATAATTAAAAAATAAAAAAACGTTAATGTGAGTATGTAACCCTAAACCTAAATGTTAAAATAGTTATATAAAACCATGAAAATATTATTTTTATTAGATATTTTTTGAAAAAATACAAGAGATTGACCCAAAAGTTTGACCCTATTTGTAAATTCATGTCTGTGATTGTGCGTGGTCATTACATTGTATTATCTAAGAGAGAAAACGAACATTGAACTCGTCGTTCTTAAAGACTTGAGTTTTTTAATGTTGGAAATATGAGGAGAGCATCAAACTGGCATGACATTTCATCCTATGTGACTCATTGCAATAATTCAACAATGTATATAGTTGTTTACTCTTAATATTTTTTGTTTTTTGGTTTATTCCTATTTTTATTTCTATTTTCTTCTTTGTTTTTTTTTTTATCCATGTTTTTGGTTTTTATGTTTTATATTTCTCTATTACATTTTTACATTTACATAAAAAAATAAAAAAAATAAAAACATAGTAAAAAAAATTTAAAAATCAAAACATAATATTTTTGCAAAACTCCTCATTTCTTATATTATTTGCTTCATGCCTTATCCAAATAGACATGTGGAATAGTATGGAACTCCATTATGTCACTTGGTTATGATTTTATGCCTCTAAAACAAATTGCCAACATGTCCCTAAATGACTCGAGGAGCAACTCATGATAAAATTCTAGTGGGGCCTCAGAAGGAAGCAAAATATCAACAAGAGATATTGACACAAGTGAAAAGAATATCGTTTTCCTCCTCTAAAATTATGCACATATTTGACATCATCTTGGTTATCTTGGTTCATTGTGTTGGATTTTCTTAATTTCACCTATCATTTGTTAGAGTCATAAATTTTAACAAAATAACCTCACCTTCATTTTAAGTTAGTTATGTTCAATACAAATGAAAAACATCAATTCCAAGGCATTAAAGCACACATAAGTGGATAAATGCCCACACCTAGGTCCTTTAAATTTAATTTTAAGTACACATAAGTGGATAAAAGTTCACCACAATGTCCTTCAAACCTAAACATAAGTGAAACAAAGCCCACCCCATGTCCTTCAAATTTTATTTTAAAACACACATAAGTGGATAAAAATTCACTCCATGTTCTTCAAACAAACCTCCTTGTACACATAAGTGGATCAAAACTCACCCCTATATCTTGCAAATTTTATTTTAAAGCACACATAAGTGGATCAAAGCCCACCCCTTGTCCTTCAAATTTTATTTTAAAGCACATATAAGTGGATCAAAGACTACCACCATATCCTTTATTTTAAAGCACCCTAGGTTAGCACCACCTAGTTGAGTAGCTAGCTCCCTTTATAGATATTATTGGGTTAAGTTACCAAAAATACCATAAATCAATTTAACTCTTCTAAATAAAGAAAAATACCTTGAGAAATTAATGAAATATATATTCCATCCAAAACAAAAGTATGTTTTAATTGAAATGATAAATTTTATATATATATATATATTTATATCCAAAATCCAAAATTAGAGTAAATGCATACCGACTCTATAGAAAGTTTTACGAAATGGTTAAAACATATCATCTCTTTAATGGGTATAAATAGAGGATTTCACTTTTCGAAATTTGGAAAAGCAAGCTCGCAATTTATAAATATAATCGTTCCGGCCATTTATCACTCTCTCCCCTTGTCTCCTCTCCCACACTTTTCACAGTTTGGTGCTGCTCTTACCACCTCTGGAATTTCATCCAACAGAATATGGAAAGCACTGTGTGGAGTAAACTACCTGGGAATGTGCAAATTTTAATCCTGGAAAAGCTTCCCCTTTTGGATTTAGGTAGTATGTCCCTCACCTGCAAGTATTTCAATTCCTTGTTGTCAGATCCCTCCTTTGCCATTTACTATGACCAACATCCGACGATCTTCGTTTCATTTTCCGGTCATCCTACGCTCTCTGTTTCATTTCCCCTCGACGAACGCATGCACCAGCTGGCTTTCAACTCCGTGGTTTGGCAGGAAAGAAGGCCTTCCATGCTCACGTGGCAAAACCCGTTTCATGACTCAAGGGATACAAACTCGTGGTTTTCAACCCGTTGCTCGTGTGTTTGGAGGGGCTGTTAAAAGTTAGTGCAGGATTTAGAGTCTACCCGCCATGGGCGAGCGTACCACCGAAAAAATGGCGTATGCAAGAACACTCGTGGGAGGGTGGCTTAAATTAAATTACTGTGAAAGTTCCAAACAATAATTTTCTAAAGCCAGCCTGTGTTTCTTAAATCAAATTTTGGTGACAATCTAATTGTTTTTTGTGTAGTTACTTTTTGAATAAATTAAAGATGCTCGGTCTTAGCTAAACTATTGGGGAATTATGGAAGAAACCATTTTGCAGAATAAAGATATTATTAAAAAAAATGTCAAATCAAAATTTAAAGAAAAAATGTGGTGGGATAAAGAGTTAGAGGAAAAAAGAAAATTAAAGTATTATAAAGATATAATCAACAGTAATCTAGAAGATCAAAATGATCTATCTGTTTTGCCAAGTGTAAAGAAAAAATAAGCATTGCTAAGATAAGAACAAATTCTCAGGAGCTCCATAGTGAAACTGGGCGTTGGTCAATTCCTAAAACGCCATGGGATGAAAGAGTGTGTCACCTTTGTGACACTAAGAAGGTTGAAGATGAAAATCACTTTCTCTTAGATTGTGGAGCCTATACCCATATTAGATCTCATTTTCAAAATATTGATCACACTACCAACCTTCCTAACCTCTTAACTCAACAAAAGTATGGTGATCTTGGAAAGCTTCTCTTAATGCTTTTTGAGCACATAAACAAAATTCTAAAGAATCACAAGTAATCACTTACCATCTTAAGGTCGGATAGACCAATTAGGTTTTAGTGGACGTTTAATCATCATCATCATCATCATTATCATTATTTTGTTTTATAAATTAATATGTTTTTTAATCATTTGTTATGTATTTTATAATTTTTTTTAAATATATTTATATTATTTTTCACATATATGTCATTTGTACGAATTAAATTTGTGTTTGAAAGTGCATGTATTGGGGTGTTCTGGACTTGGTAAAGATACTAAAGTCTCATGCCACTGAGATGGCTACCCTCCAACATGAAATTTATCAATTAGAGAAAAGAATTGGTAGTCAACTATAAGTAGAATTGGTGAAGAATCGACCAAAAATTTAACACTAGAAATGAGAATTGAATCCATGACTCAAAGATTAGAGAAGGTTAGAGAAATTAGCCGAAAATTTGAACATGCATTATAACATAACTCCATGTTTCTCTCGTAGTACTCAATCTCTTCTAGATTGACCCTGTAACTACATTGGTTTAGTGAAAGAAAAATATATCGAAGATATCAATACTCAACAAGTTATAAATTACATGAAGAAAATCTCCAATTCAACCTACACTTGGATCTCAACAAAATGAAAAAGTGTTGAAGCATGATTTCACGTAACTACCTTAGGTTTTATGTATTGTGCGAAGTCATCTTTTTGTCGGAAAATTTATAAACTTTACAATTACAAATATGATAGAAAATAAATAGACAATATATATAACATATATTTTATAAAAAAAAATTAATAAATTATAGTTAAGTTTTAAACAATTTATAAAATTTTACGGGTCAAATAAATCTTAATATTTATATATTAATATAATATTATTTAGTGTTAGAATATGAAAGATGTGTGCTTGTTTTACCATTGATAATACCCTTGTCACCCAACTATAGGCCGAAGCCACCCTTCGAGCACCTTAACCTTGATAGAGAATCACTCTGGAAGCAAACCCTAGGCTAGATAGCTAAACAAAGGGTAGTGCACCTTTCCCCAAGGATAACGCATCAACAAAGGCTGATCAAATGTTCCAAACCCTAGCCAAGAGATAGTCCAAGACAAAACGTAACTGCTAGCTGCAACAACTGCACTGACAACTCTCCTCAAACCTGCGCACAAGACTGGGTACTGCAGTGCGCACCAGTTGTTGCTCTGCAATTCTGAGACTGTGACAAATGAGAGACTGGCGCCCTGTATTTATAGTATTCCTGGCTAACTGCCTAGGCCGACTTCTTATTCCAGGTATCTGTCTGTTTAGTATGATATTATTTCTTCTAGCCTTCTTCCTCTCTTGGAGGCTAATAACCTAATATAAATTACCTTCTTGAGCCGACAAGACTTCTATGGTTATTAGCCAACTCATTAGGGTTTCTTCTTTCTTCCTGGAGTATTCTATTCTTGTCAGGTTCACATGTGGAGGTAAATACCTCCCGTAGCTACCATAATATCAACACTCCCTCCTAGCTAGGGAGGTATTGCAGGTAATGGTCTTGAACACAAAAACATACCATTCACCCGGTAGCATCAACATAGATGTATATAATATATCATGACCAGATCATGAGCACCATCATCATCATCAGTGTCATCAACTGCATCATCTCTCGAAACCATACTCTATCTGAGTAATCAGACATGATTCTCACTCCACAGAGTGATACAAGAGCCATTCTTCTAATCTAGAAGAGTAAATGTTCTGAACCATTTTTCGTCTAGGAAATCTCTGTCCTTTGATTATCCATCCAATATTGTTGATAGTCTTCAAGGCAATCAGAATAAAAATAGAACACAATTGTGTCTGTCCATAGTAGTACATAACTACAATCCAGTGGTACACTACCACACCAAGTAACACACAAGTACTTGATCAGCAATGTATAGTCACAAATAGTGGAACATATCCACCATAGTAGTCTATATCTACTGTCATACAGTCTTCATAACAAACATATGATAGCAACCTGCACAGAAACAATATTATGATATTAACTGAATCATCTGGGCCAATCTTTCACTCACATCTGTGAGATCTGAAAGAATATCTGCCCTCAGAGTAGAACAATGAGATATCTGGACTATTCTTCTCAAGCAGGGAAGAATAAATGTCTTGTCTTCTGAACCTGGACCATTCCCCACCCTAGGCCATTCTTCCTACACTAATCAATGTGCAGCCTGGAGAGAGTGTATAAACCCTAAGGAATGCCTGTCCCTAATTACTGAGCCTGGACCATTCCCCACCATGGGCCATTCGTCCTACACTAATCAAAGTGCACTTTGGAGAGAATGTATAAACTGTAAGGAATGACTGTCCGGATCATTTCCTCTGTTAACCACAAGAGGAAAAGACTATCGTGTATCAACCTTCAAAACAGACCATTCCTTATGTTAACCACAATGAGAAATCGTTGTCCGGCGAGGCGGGCCAGTCTTCTTGAGTAACCCTCAAGAAGAGAGACTGCCCTAGACCACTCCCGATGCTAACCACAATGGGAAGTCGTTGTCTATGATACATCAACAATCTTGACCATTTCCCATGTTAACCACAATGGGAAATCGTTGTTTGTCAAAAATATCAATCCACTTTCCGAATAGGAAAGAATCTGTCCAAGCTGGACTATTTTTAAATGAATGTCTTCAATAATATTTGCAGTGCTCCCTCCCAACCTGGGATTCATCTCTTATTTTTTCAATAAGGAAGTCGTCTCCACAAGCTCCAACTTGAGTATGCAAACTCTTTCATCTTTTACCAAAATGTCTGCTTATCTGCTCATTTCTGGAGATATGTATTGGAGAATCACTTTCTCCTTTCTGGACTTCATCACAGATGGATTGAGAAAAAAATGTGATAATTAAAACTTTAAAAAAAGATAGGAGAAAAGGCTTAGGAATTATTTCATGAATTTCATTGTCAAAGAATTACCAAAATGTCTGCTTATCTGCTCATTTCTGGAGATATGTATTGGAGAATCCCTTTCTCCTTTCTGGACTTCATCACAGATGGATTGAGAAAAAAATGTGATAATTAAAACTTAAAAAAAAGATAGGAGAAAAGGCTTAGGAATTATTTCATGAATTTCATTGTCAAAGGGTTTTTCGGTCAAGGAGAGGAAAAGGGACCAAGAGCCATGAAATCATTGGAACTAGAGATCATCTAAATGAAACATTGATCCCCATATAAAGCTAGTTTTCCTATTTGAGTTTCCAAGGTAAATATGATGTCCATTGTGTCTTGAATTTGTCTAAGATTTCTATGAGATTGTACAATGTGTACTCATGTTTTAGTTATGGTTTTAATGCTTGCTAGTGAATAGCGAGAGTGTAAATGAGACAGATATGTTAATAAACTTCTGGATTTACTTCATTAATGGTTTTCCTTGTCTAATAGAGAGTACAAAAACTCTATTGCTACGACAGTAGGATGCATTTCCATGCTAAAAATCAGCGATTGTGATCTCAAAGTTGTTGCATCTCCGTAGAAGTTTCTAATTTAGTTCAAGTATGGTTGTTGGATGAATTTATCTTTTCTAGAGTCTCAAAAATCCCCCATAACCTGCCATGTCACTTTCTCCGTTGATTTTCTTCTTGCTTGGATCAAATTCTTACAAGATTAGGTGTTTTAAGACATCGTTGGGTGAATTTTGTATTGTCTGGGTCAAAATATTGCAATCATGGGTTTTTTTTAGACATTGCTAGGCATATTTGATATCTCATGTGTTGAATTTATTCAATTGGCAAGTCATATGCACCCCTTCAAAGATAGAATTTGATCTCTGGTTCATCGCACACCATCCTTAAAACTATATGATTTCTCATTGGCGGGATGTACATTCCATTTATATGATTTGGCATTATTTCATAGATTTGGATTGTGTGAGAATTAGTCTTGTTGTTCGCTAGAGTGAGTGTCAAGCAATAGGTGTGTTGTAAATATGAATAAAGAGTAAAAATAAAAGACATAAGGTGAAAAATTATTCATGCACATAGTTATATTGGTTTTCTTCATGTGAAATGTTTTGTATAGGGTGAGTGGAAGCTAATGCTGTTCTCTTATGATGTGTTAGTGACAATGCAAACATGGAAAAACTATAATCTATTAACTTGGAGGGGTTCTTCAAGGTACTTTTACAATGAATTTGAATATGTTGTAAAACGATAAAATGAAGAAAATTGAATTAGATTTCTGAATATACAACTTTTATTCATAGATATTATGAATAACTATGTGAAATTCAATCTTTTCTAATAGTGGTATGTTATTTTTCCAGCAAAATATAAGGTATATGTCTTTGTTCGTGTAGGTGTTGAGTCCCTTAATGATGGAATTCTATTCCAAAAACTTGTATACTTGTAGAGAACCAATTTTATAGTGCAGTGTATATTTGAAAATTTATAATATTAATTTTATATATTTCTTAAATTATGAAAGTAAATATATCCTTGAAATTAAAATGTCTTTTGTATTAAGAGACATGATGAAAAGAATTATATATATATATATATATATATATCTTCTAGTGCAACATATAACTCATTTAAGAAATGGTTAAGCTGACAAAAAGTTATAAAATAAATAAAAGAGGTATGTAGGCTTAGGAGAAAAGGATTAGGAATTATCTCATGAATTTCATTGTCAAGGGGTCTTTCAGAGAAGGAGAAGGAAAAGGGACCAAGAGCCATGAAACCATTGTAACTAGAGATCATCTTAATGAAACATTGAGCCCAATATAAAGCTAGTTTTCCCATTTGAGTTTCCAAGGTAAATATGATGTCCATTGTGTCTTGAATTTGTCTAAGATTTCTATGAGATTGTACAATGTGTACTCATGTTTTAGTTATGGTTTTAATTCTTGCTAGTGAGTAGTGAGAGTGTAAATGAGAAAAATATGTTAATAAACTTGTGGATTTACTTCATTAATGGTTTTCCTTGTCTAATAGAGAGTACAAAAACTCTATTGCTATGACAGTAGGATGCATTTCCATGCTAAAAATCAGCAATTGTGATCTCAAAGTTGTTGCACTTCCATAGAAGTTTCTAATTTAGTTCAAGTATGGTTGTTGGATGAATTTATCTTTTCTAGAGTCTCAAAAATCCCCCATAACCTACCATGTCACTTTCTCGGTTGATTTTCTTCTTGCTTGGATCAAATTATTACAAGATTAGGTGCTTTTAGACATCGTTGGGTGAATTTTGTATTGTCTGGGTCAAAATATTGCAATCATGGTTTTTTTTTAGACATTGCTAGGCATATTTGATATCTCATGTGTTGAATTTATTCAATTGGCAAGTCATATGCACCCCTTCAAAGATAGAATTTGATCTCTGGTCCATCGCAAACCATCCTTAAAACTATATGATTTCTCATTGGCGGGATGTACATTCCATTTATATGATCCGGCATTATCTCAGAGATTTGGATTGTGTGAGAATTAGTCTTCTTGTTCGCTAGAGTGAGTGTCAAGCAATAGGTGTGTTGTAAATATGAAGAAAGAGAAAAAATAAAAGACATAAGGTGCAAAATTTTTCATGCACATAGTTATATTGGTTTTCTTCATGTGAAATGTTTTGTATAGGGTGAGTGGTAGCTAATGTTGGTCTCTCATGATGTGTTAGTGACAATGCAAACATGGAAAAACTGTAATCTATTAACTTGGAGGGGTTATTCAAGGTACTTTTACAATGAATTTGAATATGTTGTAAAACGATGAAATGAAGAAAATTGAATTAGATTTCTGAATATACAACTTTTATTCATAGATATTATGAATAACTATGTGAAATTCAATATTTTCTAATAGTGGTATGTTATTTTTCCAGCAAAATATAAGGTAGATGTCTTTGTTCGTGTAGGTGTTGAGTCCCTTAATGATGGAATTCAGTTCCAAAAACTTGTATACTTGTAGAGAACCCATTTTATAGTGCAGTGTATTTTTGAAAATTTATAATATTAATTTTATATATTTCTTAAATTATGAAAGTAAATATATCCTTGAAATTATGACGTCTTTTGTATTAAGAGACTTGATGAAAAGAATTATATATATATATATATATATATATCATGGATATCGATATCTTCTAGTGCAACATATAACTCATTTAAGAAATGGTTAAGCTGGCAAAAAGTTATAAAATAAATAGAAGAGGTATGTATTCTAGGATTTTGATATATGTGAAGACAAAAGTAGATTGAAAATAGTAAACAATATTAATTTAAAAATATATATTTTTATATTAGGAATATACATAGATGACTCCATCTATGTATGTAGTTTTGTCAACAATTAATTTATGTAGCCTAAAAGAAAACAACTTCAATTACAAATATATATAGAGGTATTTTATTTGTAGAGTGAACCACTAAGCTTGTCATCTTAGATCTAAATCCAAGGAAACCAAGTCAACATTCACATACACTAAAGTTGTCAATCCTTCCAAAAAAATTTTAATTCAAAAGAATGCACAAGTTATCTAGGAACACACACATGCATTCCAGAAACATGCAGGTGCTCATATATCATATTTTGTATTCATTATCCGCCCCCCCCTCTCTCTATATATATATCTCCTACATATACTCTTGTCTCCCCCACACTTTGAATACCCCTCCCTCCTTCTCTACCACTCTCCCCTATTTATCTCTTTACTTCTCTCTACCTCCCTTCCCTCTCTACCCCCTTCCTCTCACTCTCTCTCTCTCTA
>ML780892.1:882630-902737 GCA_009831015.1 Picea engelmannii | reverse complement strand
CTCTTTGTTTCCTTCTCCCTCCCTCTCAAACGTTTTCTCTACCCATCCTCTTTGTATTGCTTTCTCCCCCTCTCACACTATCACAAACTCTCTCTCTCCCCTCCCTTCCCACTATCCCTCCTCTCTCTCTCCTACATCTACCCCTCTCTCCTACATTTATCTCTCTCTATATATATTTGATCTAGATTATTTTTGGAATGAAATGAAAGCAGAGATATTACAATGAAATACACATAAAAGTTTCCAAAAACAAAGGAATACAACAATACATGATTTATATTAATGAAAGAAATGTACAAATACTGTAAAAATATACAATGCAAGACTTGCTAGAATGGTGGCATCTTTATCTATGATAAGATATGTGATGACTATGCTCATTCACAAGAAGATGATTATAATGAGGCTCTGAAGGCCTTTTATGATAAACATGAATGCCAAAAACCTAGACATCCAAAAACCTAACCCTGGGATATGAAGCGCCTAAATTCATGTGGGTCCTGTTGGGGTAAGATAGTACATTAACTTCATGCGGTCGTAAATTTTTCATACAATATCTATTTTAGGTGTCTGATAGCCCATTGGAAAGTTCTTTTCGATAAATATGAAATATTTCGTCAAACACTAACTCTGTCTACAGTTTCACTATGGAAAGACAAGAAAACATTGTTTAGAGCTACAAAACCTCCCTCAAAGTACATAAAGATGTACTGACATGAAAACTTCCAAAATAAGCCAATTGGAATAGGTGGGTGGCCACTAATATCCACCTTGATGTTATGTAGGGCTTCAAGAAAACCCCATAAGTGCAGAACCCACAATTAAAAAGAATTTTCACCATTATAGAGAAACATGTTGAACTAAAAACTGTCAAGATGAGCCAGTTAGAATTTGGAACAGGTGGGTGGCCAGCAATATCCACCTGGATCAATATTCCCCCTTATAAAGAAATGGTCTCCGTTGTGTTGAGCGCTCGGGGAAGAGGGGAAATAATTCTCTGAATTTGAATCTTGGTGAGTTTTGTTCATTATTGGAGAAGTTGTTTTCTTTGGTATGTGGAAGGCAGTCATGAACCTATTGATGGTGGAGTTGAATCTGTTCCACCAACCTGTTGTCTTTGAGCTTGATGGGGCATATTGTAGGAGCCATTGTAAGTGAAGGAACAATATCTTCTTTCTTTTCTGCACTCTTCTTTTTCTGGATAGAAGGTGTTGACGTTGCAGTGCTTGTAGTGGATTTATATGCATCGTTTGAACAATATTTGAAGAGGATGAATTTTCCAATATGAGAGATTACCTTGCGACACTGTTTTGGTGGAACAATAGTCAGAACTACCTCTGGTATCATGTAGAGATGACCCCCTAGAGTAATAATGACACTATGGGGTCAAGAATCATAAACAACATGACGTTTCCACATATATGGTTTTCCCAAAACAACATCACAAAAACCAATAGGGGAAACATCATACACTACCTCATCCTTGAAGGGTTGGATGCCATAGGACAGGTGGTACTATTGGCTGACATAGAGATCTCGTCCCTGGTGAAGCAACCTGATGTTGTATGCCTGTGGTTGTGGTCTTGTCGACAACCACAACTGTTTGATGAACTCAGTTGAGGTGAGGTTCTTCTATCCACCACTATCAACAATGAAATGCAATGGGGTCATCTTCACCCACATCTGTGAATGGAAGAGGTGCTCCCCCTCTTCAGGATCTACTAGTTATTATGGTTGAATTGTTGCGATCATGACAATAGTAGTAGTGTATGCATTGATGATATTTCTATTTTCAATATTTTCTAGATCATATTCCAAATCATGGTTTGGCTCCATGTCTTTGACCTTGACCACTAATGAATGTTTGAAGAAACATTTATCAGGGTTGTTCCACAGGATTTAATGGATGTCACACCACTTCCTAGATTCATTCTTTGTCTTTCCTTTACCTTTATTTTTCTATTTCTTGGACTGGTTATCGGGAGGATGTTGGTTAGGGATTTATTAAGCATGTTTTGGTTGTTGGGAATTGCAGACCCAAACTCCCATTTCTTCTGGTGCCTAAATTTCTACGACATTTTGACATCATATCGATAGGTAACTCCCAATGATGAGATGTTTAGGAAATCCATTTCGGTTTGGATGTACCTATGCATAGCCCCATGGTATTTCATAACCAGATGTCGCTAGGAGTCTTTGATACCTATCTTGGTGTGCAAGGCACAGAAAGTATTTGTGAACTCCGATACTATTTGGCTGTTATCTTGTCCTAGTGTGGTCCATCTCATGTACTCGTCTTCATATTTATCAACAAGGTAGTATTGTTCCTTGACCGCGTACACAAAAAAATCCCAATTGGGCTTAGCCCCATATATTCTAGATTCCTCTATGGAAATTTTTTCCAAGTAAGTTTCCCACCAATGTTTGACATGGGGGTGTTATAGAAATATTTTCCTCGCCTTGTGCAACTTGCTCAGAAGGAATTTTCCATTTCCCTATGCAGACTTGAAGTCCCTTTTACACTTCCCAGAGATAAAAAATTATATTTTTCCACATATATGTGCCCTAACAACTACAAAACATGTGTATATGTAGGTTGCACCATTACAGTCGGCGTACACTGGGTTTTGTGCCCAAAATTAAAAAAATATGTTGGGTTTCCATGACATGTCACAAGATCCATGATCATTGACCTTCCATATACTAGAAACATTTTGAATCGGCCCTTCAGTTCCATTTGAAGGCTATAAATGGAGAATATCCAAGACATGGAAGAGGATAAGAACTCAACTTTTGAGAGCAAAGTTACTCTGGAGAAATTATTCACCTAATTTTGAGTGTGTATCCCTTTGTCCTTTATAGCCTGAACACATTGTTCAACCCCCAAGATCTTCCCTCTCTGATGTTGAACCTCATTGTCTCTCTTATATGATCTTTCATTTGGTGGAGGATTGAAGTGGTGGAGGCCGAGCTGGAAGGGACTTAGTTTCTCTGTTTTGAGACATGATGACACAAAAGTTTGTCATTCATACACTACTGTTGTTCATATTCTAATAGAAATACTCTTTTCTCATCCAATTAATGTCTTGAAAATATTTGAATTTTTATTCCATTGGTATATTTGTTATGGATATTGATGGATTGTACTATTATATGTGATAAATTTATATATTATCACCATATTCTTGCGTATCTTGGTTGTTGAGGACAAGTTGCATGTATATATATTTGGGTCGAGTGCTCAACGGTGGTATTCATTGAACGTTCGAAAGAGGTAGGTGTTTTATCTTGTATTGGTAGAATTTACATTTATATAGCATACTTGGGATTAGAGTTGATTTATGGAGTCATTTCCATTTGTTGTGGTTTATCCCTTTCCATAGAGTGATTTTCCTCATAACAAAATTGGAAACCATAATGGGGATAAAATATTCTATTTTCGGGGTTTGGAGTGTTTTTCTCCTTTGATTTCTCTCGTCTAGCTTGAGTTTCCTTGTCATCTAATTGCTTCACAACCTATTTTGATTTTGAGTTTGAGTTTCTTGGCCTTATCCTTAACCTAACAATGTTTTAATACATATTTTTGTTTTTTCCCTTGACAGACGCGTACATATGCGAGTTTTCATTCTATAGGGCACATACATACGCAATTTTTCTTAAACAGTCACGTACATCAATTTTTTTTTCTTGATTTCTATGTTTGGTGGTTGTTGGGTAAGTTTTGATAGTTTTTGAGTCTTCTTTGGTCTCTATTTGAAGTGTTGAGTGCTTGCAAAGTGATAGGAAACCTTTCTTTGGTTTAATTTATGGGCAGTTCTTCTTTCTCATCATTTTTTTTTATTAATTGTCCTTGCATCTTGGGTTGAGTGATTACTTCTTGGTATACTACTTGGTTTGTCCATTTTTTCTTACAGTATGGTCTATATATCAAGTTGTTATTCAATCCTTGCATTTTCATTCTTTAGATTGAAAATACAAAATTGTGCATTTTTTATATTGGCATTTGATCTTTGGCTTGTTTACTATTGATCCCGGTATATATGGAAAAATTGCATCTTATCGAAATTGTAAAGTTGAATTGAAAATTTCATTTTTGAAAAGATTATCATTATTTGGATAATTGAAGTTAAGACTTTTCATTATATTCATATTCATTTCTTTTACTTACTGAGTCATAACATCATCAGTTTCACAACCACATATTTTGAGTAAACAAAGACATTAAAAGTAACCCTGATTAATTTAAAATTTATTAGAAACACTTTTATTTTTCAGAGTACACAAAGAAGCATAGGATTTAGTGCCTTGGAATAGGATTTTGTGAATAAACTTCTACAAATATATTAAAATCAACATATGTTTCTGACTAATGGGGTGGTGAAATCCATTGTATAATTGGTGACGTCAGGATGCTCACTCACATTGGAGTTAAGCATAAGGTTGTTTGAAGTTGGTTGCAGAGATAGACCTCTAATATGTTCTTAGCATTAGAGATATTTCTGGGGATCTATTCGTATATGGGGGTCCTACTAGAACCTTTACCACTATGAGAGACAATGATTTATGGATTTTGAGCTTTGTTACCATCCCCATACGGTGGACCTAACTTATGACTCTTCTCCTGCACATTGATTATATCGTGGTGGATTTAGTTTCTTTATAGAGGCGGCCACATAGGTTACTTGCAGGGGTTATTCTGCAAGTAAACTAAGTCAGATAAGGGTCAGACAACACACAACCTTTATGAAGGATTACCTTTCTAGGCAATCTGATGGACTACGTTGTTAAGCCCACAAGGGCCCTTATAAGTGATTATGATACCTCTGATATTTTGAAGGGAGTGTCAGGCCCCTCTTGGGTGAGACATACCTACTCTAGTGAGGGAGGCAACTTTTCAACCACCATATCATGTTTGTGTACATTGTCTTTATTTCTTTACTTTTATATGCTCTCTAATTATTAGTTGGCCTTAGGATTTTGTATTGCATCATGAGTTTTCATTTTTATGGTTAGTAGATTTCCCATGACTCCCTTAATTAGCACAACCGAGCCCATGGTATTTGTTCATTCCATGGGGAAGAATCCTTTTGTATTTCTGAGTGGTATGTCAAATCATGATACTCGGCCAATACCTTGGGACTCTAATCATTTTTCTCTTCGTATGCTAGACATCTCTTCAGAATTTCCATCGTCTATCTCATCTTCTTATGTGAATCCTAGTTTTGGGTCTGGAGGCATGATGCCTCCTTGTTCTCCCTTTTTCGTTTGGTGGGAGTCATATCCCTCAACCAACTCTTATGGTAGGAGGTTGGAATATTCTTTCCTATGGATCCAATCCTATATTCACTTTTCCAAGAGAAACTGCTCAAATGGGCAGTCATTTTACTTATTACAACCCATCCATATATCCTTCTTCCACTATGTCGGTTCCTACGAACACTTTCCCATGGAAGACCTTTGTTTGTCCTCTGGTATTTCATCTGAGGGGAGTCATTTTTATAGTATGGGAAACCCCCTTTATGAAGTTCCTTGATCTGGGGGAAACATATATCCTCACCTGAGTAATCGTTGTCATGTCAGTTTCTCTTTGCAAGTAACTTGCTCAGTGATGATTCCCTTACAACCCTTTATGCGTCAGTTTGGAGGATGATACCATCCTACTGAAGAGGGCCATGGTGTATACTAGAACCATTCTTGGCACACAATCTCTCAAAATCAATATTTCCAAGAACCTTGGTCTGAAATGTCGCAACCAGCCACTGCAAGTCATGTTGGAATCACAAGTTCGGTCACTGCAAGTAATATTGGCATTATATCACCATAATATACTAGTCATGTTGGAGATAGATCAACAAACTCTGCAAGTCATGTTGAATACCAAAACCAATCATTGCATTTCATGTTCGGGGAAAAACTCTAGTCACTTCTAGTTACACTACACATATATCACTAACCTCTATTGGACATGTTGGGGATTCATCACCAACCTCTTCTAGTCATGTTGGGGATTCGTCAACAACCTCTGCAAGTCATGTTGAATATTTGCTCCTAGTCTCTGCAAGTCATGCTGGGAGCATGTCACCATCCAATGCAAGTGTTAGGATCCTAACCTGCACATAGGTAGAGCAATATATTCAGATGTAATAAAGGTCAATATTAATAAGGCCTTTCAATAAAAGAGAATAAGGCAGATGTAAGAATACCTAATAGAAGCTTCCGCTTCTAAAAGGATCTTCCTCCAGATGCTTCTTTTTAGTATAAATAGGAGTCAAGGGTATGAGAACCCTAGCTTGGAGATTATTGTAACAGAGCACTACTCAACTAGAGGTTGCCCCCTCGAAGAGGCCTGTGAACATTGCTTTATGAATCAAAGTGTTATTTCAGTTATTGTTCTCATATTATTTCTGTGTTATTGTGGAGATTATGCTGGTTATATTATTGTTATTTTTCCATTTCTAGCATTTTATTTCTGTTCTGCATATTTATTATATCTGGTACCTTACAAGTGGTATCAGAGCACTTTCCTTGGCAGAAATTGTGGGAGATTTTTTTTTCAGGGTAGAGACGTATTCCGGCATCTTTAAGCCACAGAGATCTATTGTTGCATGCATAAACCCACGGTTGATGGATTCATACATGCAAGAAATAAAAGTGGTTCTTAAGTGCACATCTGTTGGCCACCCTTGTAACCCCCATTGGTACCCCTTCGAGTGGTAGCGCATCAGACAACACCTGTGTACGGATCGACTTAGATTTCATGAAGCCCTCTTTAGATAAACCTATCGACTGCTAGACTGCTATATTGTCACCGAGAACAACACTCGGGAAGATACTCTCTAGTACCTGGGTAGTCGGGTAGTACAACTAAGGGTATAGTTTATCCTCCTTAGTTAGTGCCCTAAGATATTGGGTCGAGTACTACTGTTGGACCCCACACGTATATCAAAGAGCTATAGCACAGGGAAAACCCTTGTCTGTAGAACCCTTGAGTACCTAACCCTTGGGGAATAGAAACATAAACAAATTAAACCTGCTAGATCTATTACCGCGCAACGGTGTTTAGGTTGACCAGTAAATACACATTTTTTTCTGGTTAAGAATTTGGGGATTTTAGCACTGCAACATTCTTCAGACCGAAGTATAACCCCTCAGCTGTAAAAAAATAAAAAATAAAAAAATAAAAATTGAGACCTATTCCATTAAATTCATCTCTTCTCCCTTATCACATTCATCCATATCATTTTTCTGCAAAAATTTTTGACCCCGCCCACCCCTTTTCAGTTCACCCATCCTCATGGCCCATACCCGTAGCCAAGACCTGGAGTCTCGCTTCAACACCTTGCAATCTAGTTTCCTTGAGACCCAAAACAAAGTGAAACAACTCAGTGCTACTATTGCCTCCCGAGATACATCCATCAATACAACCATAAATGCATCTTTGCAGTCCGCAACGGAGGAAGTCAAACAAGAACTAACCACCCAACTTGAATCTGTCTTTGCATCACTCTGCACCAAACTAAATATCCCTATTGATGACCCTTTTGTTGATGCATATCCAAAGAATGAAGGTGAAACCTCCTCCCATTCCCATACCTTTCAGGCCCATCACTTTCAACGTGAGATACGCCTTCCGTGGGTGGATGTAACCAAATTTGATGGCTCACACCCCACTGGTTGGGTCACCCAAATGGAACATTATTTCTCTCTATATAGAATTACAGATGACTTGGCCAAACTCCGATATGGTGTTCTCCATCTAGATCAAGAACACTGGCAATAGTGGCAATGGAGAAAAACTTCTCGTCAAGGGTATATTGCTTGGACCCAATTTGTGATGGAGATTTATGAATGCTTTGACAATGACACCAACCATTCGGGCCATTTGACAAAATTGAAACAATCAGGAACAGTCGAAGACTTCATAGCTGTATTTGAGTGCCTGGATTTTCGAACAGAGGGTATGACTGATGCTTTCTTTCAAGAGTGTTTTATCAATGGCCTCAAGGAGGAGATTTGGGCCAATGTCCTCATGGCTCGACCTGCGAGTTGGGTGGAGGCTACTAAAAAAGATAAAGAAGCACAACAAATTGTTTCCTCTCAAAACCGTAAGCCTTCCTTTATCCCTCGCCCTAAACCAGTAAATCCCACTACTCCCTTCGCCTAATTAAAGATTCAAAAATTGACCAGGGCGGAAATGGCTGAACGCTAACTCAAAGGCCTCAGTGATAATTGTGATGACAAATATTTCCTGGGCCACAAATGTAAGGAACAAAATCCTTTTATGGCCATCTCTGAGGATATTCTGGAAGAGGATGTTGAAACTCCCCTTGTGCCTGAGTCACCGGAAATCACTGACATAACCCCTCCCTCCGACCCTCCCGAAGTGGAACTGATCATTTCCCAATTCTCTCACCGGCTTCTCTGCCCCTTAAACCCTCAAGTTAATCGGTTACATCAAGAACCAAAAGGTCATCATTCTGGTTGATAGTGGTAGCACCCATAATTTTATTCATCGCTGCATTGCCCAAGAAACCCATTGCTACATCCATGCTGTCAACAATTTCCAAATCATGATTTCCAATGGTAGTTCTATGAAATGTGGCGGGCACTGTGAAAATGTGCATCTCCAAATCAGTTAATACCACCTAAAATCCCATATGTTTGCTATTGACATAGACGGTTGCGACATTGTGTTGGGTGCAGATTGGATAAGGACTTTGGGTCCCATTCTCATGGATTTTAAGAACTTAACCATGCAATTCGACCAAGAAGGCCACCAATATAAATTCCAAGGCATCACTGTTGGTTCACCTGAGGTCATCAATTCCCATCGCATGGAAAAGATGCTCAAAAAAGGTCATTATGTTGTCATTTCCCAACTCCATGCCATACAAGCCACATAGACACCCCCAGTACCCCAAGACCTCCAAGCCCTCCTCTCTAAACATCAAATGGTATTTTCCACTCCCCAAGGACTCCCTCCTTCCCACAGTGTTCATGATCATTCCATTCCCCTTGCACCAGGAAGCCTTCCCCCCAATATTCGTCTGTATCACCACCCCTTTGCACAAAAAAATGAAATTGAGAAAATGGTCCAACAACTCCTTACTGTAGGCATCATCCGTCCTAGTACGAGCCCTTACTCTTCTCTAGTCATCATGGTACTGAAAAAATAAGGTTCTTGGAGAATCTGTCCTGACTTCCGTTCTCTCAACAAACTGACCATTAAAGACAAATTTCCCATTCCTGTCATTGATGACCTCCTGGATGAATTGAGTGGTGCCCAATTCTTTACTAAACTTGATCTTCGCTCGGGCTATCACCAGATATGTATGAAAGAGGTGGACATTCCCAAGACATCCTTTCGAACTCATGAGGTCCACTATGAGTTTTTGGTCATGCCCTTTGGCTTGTGTAATGCCCCCTCCACCTTCCAGAGCCTCATGAACCATGTCTTCTGCCCTTTTCTTTTTCATTTTGTCTTAGTTTTCTTTGATGATATCCTCATCTATAGAAAAACCTGGACACACCATCTTACCCATGTGGATCAAGTTCTCCATCTACTCTCCTAGCACTAACTTTTCCTTAAATAGTCTAAATGTTCCTTTGGTGCCTCGAAAGTAGAATACTTGGGTCATCTGGTTGGCAAGGATGGTGTCAGGGTGGATCCGGAAAAGATTGAATCTATGCAAGACTGGCTGCACCCAAAGACTCTCAAAAGCTTGCATGGATTTTTTGGCTTAATAGGGTATTATCGTAAGTTTGTTCATAATTATGGCAAGATTGCAACACCTCTTACTGCTCTTCTAAAAAAGAACTCTTTCACTTGGACCCCAGTCGCTGCTCAAGCTTTCCAAACCTTGAAGATGGCCATGTGCACCACTCCGGTTCTGGCCCTTCCTGATTTCACAAATACCTTTGTGTTGGAATGTGATGCCTCAAGAAAAGGAATCGACGTTGTCCTTATGCAAATAGGTATACCTTTGGCCTTCACCAGCAAACAACTATCTGAAAGGAATCTGGGAAAACCCATCTATGAAAAGGAAATGTTGGCTATTCTTCATGTCATTGATCTGCGGTACCCTTATCTCTTGGGGAAACGTTTCCAAATTAATACAAACCATCAAAGCCTAAAGTACTTCTTGGAACAACACATTTCCTCCCCGGAGCAACAAAAATGGGTGACTAAACTCTTTGGATATTATTATGAGATCATTTACAAGAAAGGCAAAGACAATGTGTTGGTAGATGCACTGTCCAGAAAATATGAAGATGAAGGATCCCTTTTTTCTCTTTCCTTCATTGTACCAGATTGGCTCCAAGTTGTTCGCCAGGAATAGCTACAAGATCCCAAAAGCTTGCATCTGATCCAACAATTGCAGACCAATGCTCCAGTTCCCCCAGGGTACTCTTGGCTCCAGGATGAGCTTCGATACAAAGGCCATTTGTATTTAAGTAAACAATCAAAGCTTAAATCCATGGTACTTTTTGAGCTTCATGCTACACCCACAGCGGGGCACTCCGGGTTCATCAAAACCTATGACAGGGTCAAACGATATTTTTTCTAGGATGGCATGAAACAAGACATCCATAAGTTTGTAGTTGAATGTGATGTGTGTCAACACAATAAGGGAGAAATAGTCAAATCTCTGGGCACACTACAACCGCTTCCGATCCCACCTGCTATTTGGAAGGATATATCTATGGAATTTATTACCGGCTTAACCAAATCAGGAAATAAATCAGTCATCATGGTGGTTGTGGATCTCCTTTCCAAGTATGCTCATTTATGCGCTCTTCAACACCCATTTATAGCATCCACGGTGGCTCAAATTTTCATGGACCAGGTCTTCAAGCTTCATGGAATGCCGCACTCTATTGTTTTTTATCATGACCCAACTTTCACAAGCAATTTTTGGCAAGACCTGTTCAAGCTTCAAGGCACCCAATTGCATCTCAGCACAACTTATCATCCCAAGACTGATGGTCAAATGGAAGTTGTCAATAAATGCTTGGAAACATATCTAAGGTCTTTTTCCTCTGAAAAGAAAAATCAGCGGGTTCAATGGTTACCCCTGGCTGAATGGTGGTACAACACTTCCTATCATACAGCTACACACATGACTCCTTTTGAAGTAGTTTATGGAAAAAATCCACCTTCAATTTTCTCATACTTACCGGGTACATCCAAGGTCCAGGAGGTTGACCAAACACTTACAGTTCGAGAGGATATTCTCCATACACTCAAAGAGAACTTGGTCATGGAACTGAATCACATGAAGCAACAAGCAGATCAAGGTCGCTCTGAACGTCCTTTTTCAAAAGAGGATTAGGTGTTTCTGTGACTGCAACCATACAAGAAAACTTCCCTCAAGGCCGAGCATTGTCAGAAGCTAGCACCCAAATTTTATGGTCCTTATTCCATTCTCAAGTGTGTGGGACAAGTTGCCTATCGGTTATCTCTTCCTAGTCATTCAAAGCTACATCTTGTTTTTCATGTTTCATTCTTAAAGAAGGTAATTGGAACTCAGTGCCAAATTCAAACCAACCTTCCCAAGTTAGCTGAAGAAAAATCCATTTGGATACATCCAGAAGCAGTTTTGGACCAGCCTGAGTGTCGCCTGTGTCAGAGAACGATCAAGGAAGTTCTTGTCCAATGGAAAGATACAACTCCCATCGATGCCACTTGGGAACCAACTACCATTCTGCAGCAGTTTCCACATCTCAATCCTTGAGGACAAGGCTATTTTTAAGGGGGCAGACATGTTAGGGTCCTAACCCGCACATAGGTAGAGAAATATATTCAGATGTAATAAAGGTCAATATTAATAAGGCCTTTCAATAAAATAGAATAAGGATGATGTAAGAAGACCTAATAGAATCTTTCGCTTCTAGAAGGATCTTCCTCTAGATGCTTCTTTTTAGTATAAATAGGAGTCGAGGGTATGAGAACCCTATCTTGGATATTATTGTAACAAAGAGTTGCTCAACTGGAGGTTTCCCCATCGAAGAGGCTTGTGAGCATTGCTTTCTGAATCAAAGTGCTATTTCAGTTGTTGTTCTCATATTATTTATGTGTTATTGTGGAGATTATGCTGGTTATATTACTGTTGTTCTGCCATTTCTAGCATTTTATTTCTGTTCTGTGTATTTATTATATCTGGTACCTTGCAACAAGTCATGCTAGGGGCATTAATATGATTGAGAATCCTAGATGTATATGATGTAATCCCAAGTTCCTTTGGCTACATTGCAATGGAGTTCATCCGACTCCTATGTGCCATGCTACTTCCATGGTATAAGAAGCACGGTCCTTATCTGATATCCATTCATGTTTTAAGTCATCTTTGGTTTCCCAACTTTCTAATCCTTATTTGTCTGATACAATGGTCGTGATGATGAAATTTTTTACTGACACCACTCTTGATGTGGGGAGTGATGCGTCTCTTGACCATGTTATCTCGCATCATGGTCAACCAGAGGTCGTGTTGATGCAATATTCGGTCGACACCACACATGTTTTTGGTAGTGATGCTTCTCTAGACCATGTTGTCTCACATCCTATTCAACCAACAGTAGAATAAGTGGTCATAACAATGCAATCTTCGGTTGATCCCACTCTTATCTTGGAGAGTGACAATTCTAAGGAAGTGACATTGTTGATGCAATCTTAAGTCAATCCCACTCTTCTTTTGGAGGGTGATGCATCCTTTGACCAAGTCCTTAACATTTATGTTCTTCTACCTTCTGAACAAGGGATCATTCCACTCTCTTCAAGTATTCTCCCACCAGGTCTTAGGGTGATTTCCTTTGATTGGAATGATATTGTATATCCTCCAATTCATTCGTCTATACCCTTCCAGATAAGGGGCATTCTTTGATATATTGTATGTAAGGTAACCTTTTCAATTATTTTATCCTCCTCGACTTGGAAAGATTTGGGTTTTCCCAAGCTTGTGTCATCTATCTGTGATTTGATGACTTTCGACAAAAGTCTTGCATGGGAACCCTAGCCTCCCCCGTGATATGCTGCTTAGAAAAACATTCCTAAGTCTTAGTTAAACTCTTTTCCAACTATCTAAAAAAGAGAAAACATTGCTGAGTGAACTTGTCTCTTTAACACTCGTTAAATGGCTTTCAAAGAACATCCATTTGGTGTAATTTTATCCCTTTTTCAATCCAAGTAGACTAATTTTGAAAAATGAATACTCTAGTCACTAGTGGATAAAAGAGTTCTCCTAGGTATTGTTTTATACTTTTTCGGTCCTAGGGGACTACATTTACAAAAAAGGACATTCTTTGGATTTAAGTTGTAATTGGATTCCATTATCCTACTTGAAGTATTGAGCCTATTATTGGTTCCAAATGTTTCGTTATAATCCTATTACCTCAGCAATTTTCATCACTAGCCAAGAAGAGTCTTGTTTATATCCTTTTCATCTTGACACCTTGTACCCTAAGAGGAAAAATTCCCCAAGTTTCCACATCCTACATGCACCTCCTTGCATTAAGCATAGGTATGTTCCACTATTGGAACTAGTTTCTTACTTGTGACACTCATTTCCTCCACTATATCATAGCATTCATTTTATTATGAAAAAGAAACAAAATATGTATGGGAAAAGAACATTATCTCATATTGGCAGTAGTCGTGTCACCTCTGAACATAGAACAAACTTTCGAGTCCACTTTCAATCCAAATTTTGGGTTTATAATGAACTTCAGAAGCTAAGATCGTTACTTATAGTTTACTCCTCTGCCTAGTTACTCTTTGAGTCCCTATGGAGAATTTGATTGGTGCCTTCTACATCATAAAGTTTCATTATAAATTCTATGCTACCAGAGTCCTCCATATTTCTCATGCTCTTTTTCAAAGGATGTCTATAATCCTAGGTTCGCCATTTCTCAAAACTCTTGACTTTGCATGTTAGCCATACCCTCAGTGTATCTCAGAGTCACATGAAGTTGTATACCTATTATGCATTCTTGTCCCACTTTCATTATGGGTAGGTAACCTTGAGCCAAACAGTCGAAATCTCCTCATTGGTCGTTGACTGGGGGGTTTCCCTTATGTTCGACAGTAATAAATATATTCACACATTGGGATTCATGCAATTTCTTGGATACCATTACCCTTATTGGTGGTTTCCTCTCCTTTGTCGGAAAATTTTCTTATTGGTTGTTATTCAGAGGGTCTCTTTCATGCACTACTTACATATTGTGTATGCGAGAGACGCACAGGTTCATTGGTTCATAAACATCATCTCCGTTAGAGTTCCTCCAAATCATCAAGCTATTGCTTTGTACCTCGTGTTGACTGCTGAGAGATGCCTTAACTCTCTCCTTTTTGTATCATCCCTGACTCTCCAAAGACTGGGTAATGCTACCACACAGAATATACACTTATATGATATATATGGATTTTAATGATTTTATAACACTTAATCACGATAACACATAATTACTGCTACTGGTTCAGATTCAAACAAGATTAATAGTAAATCCACATGCAATGGAATACATGATAAAATTCAAGCATCACAAAACATGCATAAGATACATAATTAAGAACAACACTGATACTTATCATTTAGATGGAGTAAATCCACCAACTATGTGCAGACCTTTCACGAACCTCCTAGCCTTAGACCGCGCTGCTCATCACTCTCAGCAGTAGGTCACCCTTGATCTGGGACTAAGCTCCATCAGGAAAGGGAATTCTAGGATTGGCAAGGAAAACAAGGAAGTTACACAAAGCAAGAGGAAGGATCTTTTATCCGAGGACCCACTTATGCCCACAACACACAGACCCTCATTCCCAACACACCTGCTCCACCCCAAGAGGATACACCTTCACTAATACAATTCCATCAGCCAATACACCTCCCTTACCTTGGGCTTCAGAAACATGTTAGACCAGAAGTCTCAGAATATTGTAGCTGCTACGGGACTCCCTTCCAGGAGAACTCACTTCCCAACAAACTATCCCACCTAGGAGAGATGCTTTCAGGATTGACAACCTGACTCTTCAACCAATCCTCAACTCATCTACAACTAGGTATGGGTGACAACAAAAACAAGAGGGAGAAACGAGTATGGACACCCAAAAAGACAACAACCTAACACTAAGTCACAACATGGATCAGGCCACTAAAATTGCGTCGGGATTCACAGGAAACATCATGGGACGAATTCACGGGTTATGGTTTCAGAGATGCGTGAGTGTATCCAGAGGTCAGATGAAGGAGGTCTCGGTTCAGATGGAGGATCAAAGAATTGCAGGAAAAACGTTTAACATGAGTTGACGCTTCAATTTTAACTACATGAACCTAGGTCGATACTTGTCTTCCTAGAGATGCATGTGCTCCATTTACCCTACTTCCCACTTTCTAGGAACTTAGTATAGCACTTGATCAATTCCCCACCTTAGTATTTAGGAATTAATATTAAGATATTATTCCTCTAGGGGTAATCCCCCTAGCTTAGCCCCTAGGCCCAAATACTTATCCCCCTCTTTCCTTACCCTACCTACTAGAGCTTAGTCCCCCATAACTCTTCTTCATGGTTGGTCTACATGCAACAATGTTTATATTTTTTTAATAATGTGAGTACTCATGAATACAAAAATCAGGCTTATTGGCCTTGGCATCTGTCTCACCAACATAATAACCACATAAGTCTTTCATCTTGTAACCACTTGGATCACCACCCTATAAGAAAAATTACAACTCAGAATGGGCTCAGCCTTGCAGTATTAAAATCCCCTCCCCTTATTTTTTCACTATCCTCAGTGAAAATTTTTTACAAAACAAAAACAAGATTTGCAAAATATTCAAAACGATGTGGGTACTCTTCCCGCATATCGTCTTCATGCTTCCATGCTGCATCCTTAGGACCATACCAGGTCCACTGGACTTTTACAAGCCTGATGGCTCAATTCTAGATCTACTTAATTTTTCGGTCCAATATATGCACCAGATGCACCTGGAAGACACCTTCTTTCTCCAGCTGAATCACATTCCAATCGATTACATGATTAGCATCATGTATATTTTTCTCAATAAGTGAAATATGAAACACATTATGTACAATCATGGATGCAAGCAATGAAATCATATATGCAACTGGTCCAATCCTTTCTAGGATTTCAAATGGTCTGCAAAATATGGTTGGCAACATGGAACATTTTCCCAGCTTCAGGGAACTTTTGTTAGCTTTCACTTTCAGGAAAACATGCTCTCCCACTTTAAACTCTCTGTGGATTCTATTTTTATCAACATAACTTTTCTGCCTGGCTTGGGCAACTTTCAAATTCTGCTTAATCTTTAACATTTCCTCTTCCATTTCATTGAGTAACTCTGGTCCAACTATTTATCTATCAGCTGGGTTATCCCATCTTACTCGAGTATTTCACTTTTTGTCATAAAGTGCTTCAAATAGGCTCATCTTCAGTGATGCTTGATACCCATTGTTTTAGGTGAATTCTACCAAGTGTAGGTAGTCTTCCCATTTAGATAGTTTGTCCATCACATACATCCTTAACATTTCTTCTATCACTTGTTTCAACCTCTCTGTCTTCCCATCGGACTCAAGATGATAGGTTGTGATAAATTCCATATTCATTCCAAACCCCTTGAATAACCCTTTCCATAATTTTGAGGTGAATTTCGGGTTTCTGTCACACACAATTTTCTTGGTAACACCATGCAATCATGTTATTTCCCTCATAAAGATATCGAAAATGTTATCTTCCTTGTGAGTAGTCTTTAATGGAATAAAATGGGAAACTTTCATAAGCTTGTCCACCACCACCATGATTGAATCATGTTACTTCCTAGTTTTTGGAAATCCTGTGATGAAATCCATTGTCACCACTTCCCACTTCCACTCAAGGATGGGTAAAGGTTGTAGCAACCCTGTTGGGTGATTGTGCTCAAGTTTAACCTTCTAAAACTCCATACATCTGTCGACGTATTCTACAATTTCCTTTTTCATACCTAGACAAAAGTAATGGCTCTTGACTACTGCCACAATTTTCCGATATCTAGGCTACCTAGTATAAGGCACAATATGCATTTATTTCAAAATCGTAATTTTCAATTCCTGGGAATCAGGTACATAAACTTTGTTTTTGCACAGGAGTGTTCCATCAGTTTCCAATTTATAATCGTCCACTCTTTGTAGCATCTTACCTTGTTGTGGCTTTGCTACCAATTCCATGTACTGCAAATCTGCATTTGCAACTTCCAAAATTTTTCCCTTAATGTCGGTTTGGTACATGCTATTGGTTATAGCATGTAGTTCATGCACTCTCTTATTGAGTGAATCATCCACTTTGTTCTATTTTCCTTTGATATTCTTGATATCAAAGTCGTACTCAGAAAGGAATTCTAACCACCTACATTTCCTTGCATTCAAGGTTGGTTGATCAAACAAATATTTCAGATCGTTATGGTTTGTCCTTAGCTCAAACCTCTTTCCCATGAGGCAATTCCTCCATTTATTTAGAACATGCACTATGGTTGCCAACTCCAAATCATGAGTTGCATAGTTATTTTCATGCTCTTTCAAGTTCCTAGACTCATAACATATTACAAATCCATTCTGGTTGAGGACTCCTCCTAGTCCTTCTTTGCATGCATCTATACACACTATGAAATCCTCATTTGGATCTACAATCCTCGATATTGGAGAACTGTTTAACAACTATTTGAATCGTTGGAATCTCTTCTCACATTCTTCATTCCACTGAAACGTTTTCTCCTTCCTTTGCAAAGAAGTGATAAGGTGAGCTATCCTTAAGAACCCCACAATGAACCTTCTATAATAGCCAGCCATACCCATAAAGGATCCGACTTCTATCACATTCTTTGGTGCTAACCATTCTCTGATGGCTTCTATCTTCTCAGGATCTACAACTATCCCATCCTTTGAAATGATATGGCCCAAGTAATGGATCTGATTTTGATAAAATGAGCACTTGCTCAATTTGGAATACAAATGGTGCTCTCTTAGCACCTGCAACAACATCCTAAGATGATGTTCATGCTCTTCCTCCAACTTGGAATACACTAGGATGTCATCCAAAAAGACCGACAAAATTGTCTACATATTCCCTGAATACACCATTTATTAGGCACATAAAAACAACAGGTGCATTTGACAGCCCAAACGACACCACTATGAATTCATAATGACCATAGCTTTTTCTGAATGTGGTCTTGCTGATGTCTTCATCCTTTATTCTTACCTGGTGATATCTTGACCTAATATTGTTTATTGAAAATATCTTAGGATCCTTCAACTGATCAAAGAGATCATTGATCCTAGGCAGAGGATACTTGTTCTTTACAGTCACTTTGTTCAATTGTCTAAAATCGATGCACAATCTCAATCTTCCATCCTTCTTATTCACGAATAGGACATGGGATCCCCAAGGTGACACACGTGGGCATATATACCCCTTATTTAGAATCTCTTCAAGCTACAATTGCAATTCCTTCAACTATGGTGTATTCATTATGTAAGGATCTTTCAACACTGGAGTTGGTCCAAGCATTAGGTTTATAGAGAAATCAATATCTCTCTTTGCAGGTAGTCTTTGTACCTCCTAGAATACATCCTCAAATGCCTTTAGTACTACATGGTATTTGATATTTGACATATTATCATCAGGTGCTTCCTCCAGCTGGGATGCAAATAATTGGCAGTCTTTCCTATAGCACTTCTTCAGTTGCATTACTAAGATTTATCTAACAATAACTGCCCTGGGAATTCCCTGGACTCTTCTCTTATTCCCTTCTTCTTCCAGGAAAGTGAATTTCTTGTTACGACGGTCCAAAGTGGCATGGTGTTGGTCTAACCAATCAATCCCAATTAGACAGTCATAGGACCCTAAAGTTAAAATGTTGAATTCATCTCTCATGCTCAGTTCGTTCATGTCCACTAGACATGACTTAACCAATTTCGTAACCTTTCTCTCGGTTTCTGTAGCCAGCTGCACTAACCATGACTTTCTATGTTTGCTTCTTGACAATTGCAAACTTTCCACCACTCTAAGATCTACATAAATATGACTAACCCCACTTCAATCATGTGTGACTGATATTCTTCTTTCTTGTTGTCAAGGGTTGTGTAGATCCTGGGTACTCTACTGCCCATGTCCTCCATAGTTTCTTCCTGTTGAACATTGTGGACAGTTCTCACTTTGTCATTCTTGTGAGGGAAATCTCTGTACCTATGATTTCCTTTACAACCCCAACATTCCATAGGTGTTTTTCTTGGCTGTAACGGCCTAATATTTACAAACATCATTTCTATTCATAAGTAAATTATTTCCTAACTGAGACAATAATATCTTAGCATAATCTTGAATTTTATAATAGAAACTTCAGTAACTTAGATTTATCAATAAATATTGATTTCATGGTAGAAATAAATAATTACTTAACTTGACAAAATACCTGGTTCTGATACTAATTTATGTTGCCCTGTTGCCTTGCTGCCTTGCTGCCTTGCTACACGGTCCAGTCCTTCCACAGACACAGAAAAATAACTGCCCAAAACTGATGTCCACCCTACCAACTAGGAAAACGACCTAGCTCCAGGATATCTATGGATATCCTGGCCCCCGTGCCCAAAACCTCTAGCAACTCGGTGCCTCCTTGATCAATATGTCATAACTAGTAAGTCTCATGTCTCTATCTGAGCACACATATCACAGCAAAACTCTCGGCTTTCTGCAAATAGCAAAGCAACAGACCGCAGCATCCATTCCCTCCTCCTGCCAAATGGTGCGCACATCCCCCTCTTTCCCCCCCTTATTCCTCCCGACCGACTCACGCACTTACTCCCCAACCACCCCCGTCCTCCGTCCTTTGTTCCTCATTAACATTTTTATCCTCTCAGGATTTCTGGGCTTCTCGCCCTGCATACACCACCCTTTGCAGCATACCCCATCCCTATTATCTCATTTTTTTATTTATCTCTTAAATTTATGTCACATTTCATTAAATGAAATCTCCAGTTTGATTATTACTTAATTAATCACACTTATTTTCTTTAATTAATTTTTTCTTTGTAATCTTTAATCATTTATTTAATTAGG
>ML780892.1:810940-868666 GCA_009831015.1 Picea engelmannii | reverse complement strand
AACCTTACACTTAATTAAATAACAAATTTTTAAAAGAATATTATTGTACTAATTTAACTTAGCTTACATTTAAGTAAAGTTATCTTGTCTTTTATATATATATATAAATTATTTACCAATTTAACCTTATTTATATATATATAAAAATAATTATACCAAATTATTTAATTTATTTTATATTAATCCTAATAATTTGTAATTTATATAACCAATTTAGTTTAAACGTGCACACAAAATTTGGGCACGCATGGGTACCATGTGCTTGTTTGTCTTCCTCAAACTCCATCGTATCTAACCTCACCATCCTACACCTGTCAGCTCCTTCGAATTCCCCACGCATCCTTACCCTGTCCGACTTTCTCATCCACTAGGACTTGCCTTGCAGCAGTCTTTGCCCATCATAGCTCTGCCTCTGCCCTGCTCAGAGGTTTCCAGAATCTCCCTTGCCATGGCTCGCATCCTCACTATCGTTCTGAGCACTTCGCTAGCGCTGGTTAATGTTGTATGTGCTCCATTTCGTTTTACAGTAACTGAGTGCAGTGATATGGCCACTGACACGATCCAGAACCTGGAGTCTGGTCCCTCTGAAATATTGGGAATCATCCCCCTTTCCGAACACATTGCGGAGTTCGCCCTCAACTATGGTAAGAGGTACGATTCGGTCCGCCAATTGTGCATAGTTTCAGTACCTTCATGAAGAATGCGGGTTATTCGAATTAAGAAATTGCACGAACTTTCCTTACGCTGTGGTAACGAATGGTGATTTCCTCTTTTGAAACAAAATAATTTCTTGTAATTCCAGCTCTGTACATATTTTGGTATTCTGCCATTAATTTAATTCATTTATAATTATAACTTCATTCGTCTGTGCATATACATGTAGTTAGATGCATATACCTTGTCTTCTGTATTTCTCACGACCTTTGGCTCCCAACTGTAAAAATTCCCACTTAAATTTCGGGTTTCGGGGTTTCCTTATGCTCGATGCCAAGAGTCTCCTGCCTTCACGGATTCCCGATCTCCGATACGCCGAAGTGCTATCTTCTAGCTTTAGCCCTCCTTTGGTTATGCTTTGGTCCATGTGACCCTATCCTACGTGACCGTAGTCCTAATTCCCATCGGGATTCTGGATTTCACGACTTCCATGGTCACGAACCTCTGTCCTCACATACTCCCGATTACTGATTCCCCGATATGTTACTTGTGCGTCAGCCCTTCGGGCTAAATTCTTGGTTCATATGACCATTGTACCACAAGGCAATAGCCTTGTCCCTTATCGGGGTTTCGGGTGTCGCAATATCTTATTGCATGAATCCCGCATCCACAGAATTCCCGATATCCCGATGCGCCTATTCCCTGCGTGTTAGCCCTTTCGGCTACGCCGAGGTCCATGTGACCTACACCTAGGTGACCGTTGCCTTATGGCTCCCCATCGGGTTTTCGGTCCTTCTCATGCCATAATTTCCATCAATTCAATGTTTCGTAATGCCTTCTAGCGTTTACCCTTTGTCAAATGAATAGAATACAAATTTTCCACCTTCCCGTAAATCTTCATTTAAAGCGGGTTAACTTAACTTTTATGAGTTAACTGTTGATGAAATCGGGATTCGGGGTTTCAGCGTTTGCGATGTCAATGAACACATGTCCTTAGGATTCCTGATCCCCGATCTCTGATGCCACCTGTCGTTAACTCCCTGCAAGGTCGGACCTTCTGACACCTGTCCTCGCTTAACGGTAAGGTTGTGGGACTCATCGCGTTTCGGGATTTCGCGACTTCTCCGGTCGTGATTCCTTTGTAAACAGGAAACCCGAAATGCCGAACCCCGAGCTCTTTCAGATCCTTGGACACGTGCCCCTTGGATCAATAGTTATGGTGATGTCAGGAAATCGCAAATCGCGATTTCGTTGCGCAATTGTTTCACTACCACCGAACTCCTGATATCCCGAACTCCGAACTATCCAGGATCTCTCACCATGCGTCCTCGTTGATGGATGGTCCTGATCGCCTCTCGTCATTTCAGGGTTTTGGACTTCGTGGTTTCAAAATGCAAAGGTTTCGTGTCCACGAAATCCCCGATACGCCGATTCCCGACTTTCCGATGGGTTCTAGATGGTTGCCACCTGTCCCACAGATGGACGGCTCTGATTGTATCGGGATTTTCCCATGGATTTCCCGACTCTTCTCGATGACGAACACCTGTCCACCACTTTAACCCTGGTGGTCCCTACTCTGCTTACGTCACTATCAGGATATCTCCGATCGTGATTCCCAGCGACGTGGTTTCCTTGTCTTTGAGAACCCCGATCTCCCGATCCCCGACTTTGCAGGATCTCCTCACACGCGTCCTGCACAATGGACAGTCGAGATCTCATCAGGCTTTTGAGATCTTTGAGGTCCCAGTTCTCATGACCTCGAGAACTCCGATTTCCCGATGGCCAATATCTCGATTCTCATGCAATCTTTGCCACGTGTCTTCCCGAATGGACGGTCCATATCGCTTTGGGAAATCGCGTATCGCGAATTCAACGTACATGAGTCTCCTGTCTTCGGAAACCCCGATTTCCCGATCCCCAACTCTACGAGATCTCCTGACACGAATCCTACATAATGGACGGTCCAGATCTCATCGGGAAATCTCATATCACCATTTCATTATGCTCGGTTCTATACTCCCCAAATATCCGATGGTAAAGTCCCGACACCTCCCAAAACGCTGACACTTGTCCTGCCGAAATAACCGACCAGGATCCACTCTCGGGATTTCGAGAACGACAAGGTCTCGATTTTCAAACTTAACAGAACCCGATGACTCAGATTTCTCGATAACTCCTCCTATGCACGCTAGAGCTTAAACCCCGTGCAACTTGTCTAGATCTAACGACTAACGGGATTTCGTCCGAGATCCGACGTCACAGATCCGTTCTCCCGTGTAACAGACAACTCTTCTTTGAGATAGTGATTAATTTGCATGAAACAATATGAAATGTAAAAATTTCTCTTTTTTTTTTTGGCACGCTTGAAATTTTATATGGGTCTATAGTTCCTGAGATTTTTACATTATTTTAAAATCCACCGAGGTTAATACAGGCAACTAGTTTCACTGTTCCTGCATAATATAAGTTTGCTAAATTTCCTTTTTCAGCCTGCACATCAGCAGTTCCCATTTAGGTAAGTTCGAGGTAAAGTAGGCATGTTCAAGGTCCCGCAAATGTCATTTGCAATTTATTTAGTAAGGTTTGTGCAGTTATTAAATTTTGCCAACTTCAGGCTTTCGACAGAAGCTTTCCTCGATATTATCATCGATTTTTAGATGTTAACACTGCTCGTAGCCTCATTAACACACAATGTTCAAGTAATTTAAGTTATCACTTCTCTTTTTTCTTTTTTTTGCGCTTAAAAGCTTCACAACCATTTTATGGGGCGATCCTTCATCTATCTAGTTCAATACCTCTATCTTTAAAAAGGGCGTTCCTTTGAATATTCAAACCAGGACTGTATTATCCGTTCATAATCTCGTTAATGAGTATTGTCTAAAGTTATTGCCTGTGATATATGAGATTATTTGCTTGGGTCATATAGGGGTACTATCCTGAGTGTATTTTCCGTTAATGCATCAGTCATATCAGATCAAACTGAATGTGTTTTGTTTATAGTTTAAGCATGGCTGGAGTTAACACTCTGGTTTTGGCCCTTAGGCTCCAGATTTCGAACTAAGACGCTATGATACCATATGTAACGGCCTAATATTTACAAACATCATTTCTATTCATAAGCAATTTATTTCCTAACTGAGACAATAATATCTTAGCATAATCTTGAATTTTATAACAGAAACTTCAGTAACTTAGATTTATCAATAAATACTGATTTCATGGCAGAAAGAAATAATTACTTAACTTGACAAAATACCTGGTTCTGATGCTAATTTATGTTGCCCTGCTGCCTTGTTGCCTTGTTGCCTTGCTACACAGTCCAGTCCTGCCACAGACATAGAAAAATAACTGCCCAAAACTGATGTCCACCCTGCCAACTAGGAAAACAACCTAGCTCCAGGATATCTACGGATATCCTGGCCCCCGTGCCCAAAACCTCTAGTAACTCGGTGCCTCCCTGATCAATATGTCATAACCAGTAAGTCTCGTGTCTCTATCTGAGAACGCATATCACAGCAAAGCTCTCGGCTTTCTGCAAATAGCAAAGAAACAGACCGCAGCATCCATTCCCTCCTCCTGCCGAATGGTGCGCACATCCCCCTCTTTCCCCCCCTTATTCCTCCCGACTGACTCACGCACTTACTCCCCAACCACCCCCATCCTCCGTCCTTCGTTCCTCATTAACATTTTTATCCTCTCGGGATTTCTGGGCTTCTCGCCCTGCATACGCCACCCTTTGCAGCATACCCCATCCCTGTTATCTCATTTTTTTATTTATCTCTTAAATTTATGTCACATTTCATTAAATGAAATCTCCAGTTTGATTATTACTTAATTAATCACACTTATTTTCTTTAATTAATTTTTTCTTTGTAATCTTTAATCATTTATTTAATTAGGTTCGTTACATTGGCATTTGTCCACCCCCTTCAGCCTTCTCGGGCTCTCTAAAACCCAATTGTCCTTCAGGGATATTCCTGAAAAATGGTGGTTTGATTCCATTTTTCCTCTGCTCCCTCTTAAACATATTATTGTCTTCCCAATATTTTTGGAAAGTAGGATTTTATTTTTGTTGATCATATAAGCATTTTTCTCTCCTTAAAGTTTCTTCCATAGTGTTTGGGTCATCATACTGGATCTTTCCACTGATGGAAGATGGAAATCCACTCAGATACCTTTGAATTTTGATAGTCTCATCCTTGATGAAGGGAACATACTTCAACAATTCAAAAAACCTTCATTCATATTCATCAATGATCATGCTTCCCAGCTTGAGTTAAAATAACTCTTTTATCTTCCTATTGTAGTATCTCTTAGTTCAGTACTTCTTTTCAAAATGTCTCTTGAACTCCCTCCAAGTAACATTCTTCTCTCTGAGGGGTTGTACTTGCACAAGCATATCCCAACATATGGATGCCTTTCCTTTAAGCTGGTAAACAAAAATTCTTCCCTCTGCATGAGAATAATAGTTCTGCAGTTGGAAATATTTCCTCATGCCCAACTACCAAGTCTCGACATATTGATGTTTATTGTGTCTCAGTCAAAAGTAAGAGGCTTAATCTTGTTCATTTCACCCATTAGTTCATCCACTCCAGATCTCCTATGATTTCTGGTAGCAGATGGACTTGAACTACTGCATGCCTCTTTATTAGAATGTTCTGGGGAGTGACGACAATGTCCGATAACACTTCTTGATCTTGTTTTCCTCTTAGGATTCTTGTGACTCCCTATTTTTCAAGACTCACTCTCCTTATCCAAATTTTTCTTGATTCTTTCTAAGCTCCGCATCAACTTTAAGTTGAATTCTCCCTATTGAGCTTTGGATTTCATCAGATTTTTTGTTATCATTTCGGTGAGCTTGGGTGTCTTTCTGAAATTGCTTAATGATTTTCATCATATGCCCTTCCTTATTCATCTCTTCTTTATTCCCATTGGAGTTTGAATCTTCCACTCCTAAATGGACATCCATTCATTTTACTTCATTCTCTGAACTAGAATCATTATGTGCCTCCTCCATTTCTCTTCCCTTAGTGGTAATTTGCTGCAGTCCTGACACTTGTTGAACTCTACAGAAAACAACCTGCAATCAACCAAAATTTGTCAGGCAAGCATTCCTTAACAATTCCCACAACATTCACAAAGTTCTCTGATTTAAGAAAATGTTCATATTTCATTTTCTTTCTGAGATATTCTTTGCTCTATAATAGCCCCTTTATCTCAGTCCCCAACCCATGTGATCATAGGTCGTGACCAAGAACTAAGTCAAAATGTGCTTACTCGGGCCGTCGACTTCAGAAATTTTCAAAGCACAATACAACAATCTCTTGGAGTTCTGAGTTATTGAACTCGTGAAGTAGAGAGGATCAACCATCCACGTCTACCCTGTTCGCACTGTTATAACCCTAAATTGCACCACACATGATTACCTGGCATTAGGCCAACTCATATCCCTTCATTGCCAAAACATCTGCTGAACAACTCTTTGGAAATCCTCTTAGGTCAAGGCCCACACGCCCTAACCCATTACTGCACGCGTGTGCATTTTGGCTGGCTCACTACAGCCCGCGTGTACCAAACAAAGAATGAAAAAAGGAAAGTTGCCAATGAAACAAAAATATATGGGCTATTTAACTAAAACTCCCGGCCATGCATGGTCGAGGGTTCGTCCAAAACCCTAGCTCCTTCTAGCCTATAAAAGAAGGGGTAGGGGTACCATTTGGAGGAGGAAACAATATAGCGAAGAAACTCTACCCATTTACGTAATCCATTGTCCCAACCCTTTAGCCTTTCCTCATGCCAAAGGAGATTTCACGCAAAGCAGTTGGAGGACAGAAGAAGAGGAGCCCAAGATCAGGTTCAAGGAGCGGTGGCCGGTCTCAGCTTTGATTGTAAGTTGATTCATTTTCATCAATAAAAAGAATACTTTTCCCATCCTAATGCACGAATTGTCTATGATTTGATGAATTTATGCTTGATTTCTAAACCTTGAGTAGAGAAGTAGCATGCATGCATAGTTGTTTTTTGTCTTCATTGCAGGTCATCTATGGAAGGAGCAGCGCAAGCAAGTGGTCAAAGCGCAACGGAGGATCTACATCGAATGTCGGTAATAAGGTTGGTGGTTATCTTCATGCATTTACTATAAAAGAGGGGTTTTAATCTTGGGTTGTAGGTTAAAAAGTAATTTATTTTCGGTCAAAATCTGCATGCAAGTCTGACCCTAGTTTGCTAGTCTGTAGGGTATTTTTCCCAACAACAGAATTGGCGATCATACTGGGGATTATACTCTTTAGGGTTTCTGGATCTCTTCAAAGTTTTTGGGTAGTTTAAAAGATTAGATTTTTTGTTTTTCTTTGCCTACCTTTTTTCTGTAAGGTCTGAGCTAGCAGGGAGCCTGGTTCTTTATACCAGTTTTCCCTGACTGTTTCTTGACGGTAGTTGTCGGGACACACAGAGGTACATGCGGCTTGCAGAAGGCCTATACGCGTGTGCCCATGCCCTATCCTCTTACAGCCCGCATGTGAACGCTAGTTGTAGGGATAACAGTAGCGTGGAGGAGTTCAAAGAAATTTAGAGGTAGTCCACCTCTTCCCTGTCAGAATTATACATTCTCAGTGGGTTTTCTGGAATCCTGTCTAGGTCTTGCCGGTTCACAGTCCTGTCTCAGATTGCTTTTTTCACCTTATTATTCCTTGCATTATTTTTCTTTTCTGTTAGAAAAAGAATCCAAGCCTTCAAGGGACCCTGGTTGTCAATACCAGAGGCCTCTTCCTGGTCTAGACTGCCTATATTTATCCTTGTCTTAGAAGTTATACATACAAGCGGCCTATACAAGGTCAGCCCGCGTGTACATGCATCCTGTTTCACCTCAGCACACGTTCACACGTGTGTTGTTTTACTGACAGTAGCGTGCTTGACAGGCTACTTTTTGTTCAGGGCGGGGCAATCATCCCCTCCTTTGATGAGAACTATTCCTCTCAGGTGTTTGAGTCTAGGGTTGAACAGTGGGTAGGTTTGGTCATCTTACCCTTAGCCTGCTTTTTCTCAGTTGATAGTTGAACAGAAAATTAAAAAAAAAAATTATTTGTCTTTATGGTTTTTAGGCAAGCGTAAGAGTCTTTGTTTACTTTATTGCCATTGTGTGCCTTTACTATGATTCTTTGCGATTTGCGCTTTAAGCCAGAATTTGTCTTTCTTGGTTTTGTGCTTGTCAGTATTTTCCCTTTGTTGCTTTATTAGCACTTAAATAATAATAAAAAAATCTCTTTTCATTTTCTTCTTTGTTTGAAGAGTGTGTTTCTGCATCACTAGCTAGGGATAAGTCTTTTGGTTCATAAGTTTTTGTAGTGCATTTAGAGCATAAGTAGCTCGTAGTCGAGTGAAATTACTTTATGTTTGCTGCATAAAATATTAGAAAAAATTGAAAAGAAAAGGAAATCTTTCTTTGTGAAAAGTTGCTAAAAATTTTGCATTTAGAAAAAGTCTATTGTTTCCATCTTTTTTAATTCATTTTTTCTTTCGTCTTTACACACCATCAGTTTCACCTCCATACCCCTTGACGTAAGAAAAAACTTTAAAAGCAACGCTAATCTTAAAATCTACTAGACTTTTATGTTTGTAGGGTTCACAAACTAGTTCAGGATTAGGGCCTTGAATTAGGTTGGAGAGGAAACTCTTCAAGGCCACTCAAAACCAAACATTAGAATCTGAGGTAGGGAGTGTCTAAGTCTAGTTTTGTGGAAGTTATCTAGGACCTCCCTCTAAGACAGGGGATAAACACGAGGTCATGTGCAGAAAGGTAGCGGAGATAACCCCTCCAAAGTTGGATCAATCATAGTGGAGAACACATATCGAGGGCTTGTTTTGGGATTCTGTCGTTTGCATTTTCCATGGGGCTTCATGGGTTTTGAATCCATTCGAGGTCCTCAGTTGTCTTTCGGACCATTTCCTCTCGATACCCTTGACAGGTTTTGGGCTTGATACCTTGCTCATTGTGGTCTACCCGCCTGGTGACTGTTCGCGTGTTGGAAACCTAGTTGCCAATCTTTGTTAGGGACATACATGGGTGACTGCGGGGGTATACCACAGTACCTAGGATAGACATCGGGCCATGCTTTGTAGAGTATACTCGGAGGGTGCTTCCGTGTTTGAGTTTCACTTGCACCGGTAAGTTGCTCTACTGTTGTTTGTTGTAACTGTTCTTCCAACTAGTTTAGTGATTGCTTGTCTTATCTCTTAGGGGCTTCTTTTTAGTGTGTGTTACTTTTGAATGTGTAGAATACCTTATCATGTTTTGGATCTTCTCACACAGTGGAGGATCCCAAGCTCCGTCAGTCACGAAGGCTTCTGGGCCTGCCTCCAGTTATACTTGAGCCACCCCCGCCACCATTGAGGCGGAAGCTAGACCAACAAGGGTCTTTCGAAGCGATCGGGTTACAAACCTTTGTGCCTGAACAACTCCTAGAGGATTCAAATGCCAATCTTGTCTTGGTGGAAACCCCAACCAATGATACCTGGCCACCGGTTATTGTACCAATCCAATTTTACGAAAGCCTCTCAGTGCCTCACGCAACTATGGAAACAAACGTTGTTACTTCTTTTGGGAATTCTTCCATTCCCACCACAGTTGCTACCACAGGAGAAGCATATCCTAACTTTCTGTCGTCGGTCCGAGCCACCATGGTCTCAGCCGCAACTATGTCGCACAGTGGACCGACCCCGTCTATGGCGATGGCCACAACCCCCTTCACACCTAGTGCAAATGGTCCTCTGTTCTCATACGGTATGCCTAGTTCGGGTACAGGTTCTGCACTCACTTACTCCACTTTACAGACTTTGGGTTTGGGAGTAAGGAGCTCTAACGCTCTTCTACAAGGTCAACCTGGGGGCACTCCTATCCCTTTTAACGCTTTTCCTTATGCTGGAGGTCATATCCTTCTTTTGTCCCCTTCGCTTGGTGGTCCGCATCAGCAGTCCGTTGGGCAGCCTGCACACACTAGTTTATTTGGAGCCGGAAGTCAAGGAACACCTATGCATAGTATGCCGGTAGGTTTGTCACCGTTTGTTTGGAACGGGACGTTTGGTAACAACAATTTCTCATCCTCCACTTTCCCGTCTGGGGGCAATCCCATTTTTGGACAGTCTTCTCTGGTGCAGGGTATTATTCCTACGTTGGGGGCACATATAGAAGGACCTTGGAACTCAGGACAAGGATTTGTTCCCTCCTCTGGAATGTCGTTCTGGGGTAATTCTTTCCACAGTCAATGGAACCCTAGACAAACCACTATGCCTCTCCCATCGGGACCAGCATGGGGTAATCCTTCCCAAAGTCCTTCGAACACGATGCATGCCCAACACACGATGCATGTCTCCACAAATGAAAAAACCTTATGCTGGTCAGGGCCATGGCTTCTACCAGAATCTGGGCCAGTAGCCAAACTTTTCCTAGCAACCTGGTGTCAGTCAAACTCCAAGACCCTTTTTCCTAGGTTATCAGCAGCAACCCAAACTACCATTCCTGGCAACTTTACACTTGTCAGATTTGACAAGGTTGTTAAATGATCCTATTTGTCACGATCCACATTGGCCTCCTATGCCAACGAAGTTTCCTTCGGACATTCCAAAGTTCGAGGCCAAGCCTAATGAATATGAAGGTGATCATGTGACTACCTTCCATCTTTGGTGTTCATATAACTCATTGAAATATGACTCTTTACAATTGTGATTGTTTCAATGCACTCTTATTGAGAGTGTTGCGAAATGGTACATCGAGCTTGATCACTCAAGATACTCTTCTTTTGGTGAACTGGCGATGGCCTTCCTTAACCATTTCCAGTTACCTGTGAGATACGACGCTGGCACAGAGCTTCTTGCCAATTTCGAACAGACAACAACGAACCATATCTCTGATCATATCCAAGAGTGGAGACGCTGGAAGAGTCTAATCAAAGTACCGGTCCCACCAGCATTCCTTCTTGAGTGGTTCCTTAAGTATTTGGTCCCACAATTATCCAAAGACGTCACGACTTCAAGAGTTTTCTCTGAAGAAGATGCCATCATGAGGGATCAATAGTTTGAGCTCATCTATTCTTAGTCTGGTTTATTATACAACATCCTACCTGATGCACCATGATCGATAATGGATAAAACTAAACAGAGAGTTGGACCACATGCCGATGGTATTCTTGGTTCAGCACAAACCAAGCCCGCTGAGCAATTGACAAAGCAATTGCAACAATTATCTATACAACACTCAGCGACCAGCCAGACTACTACTTTGGCTGCTCCTCCTACCCAAATGTCGAAAGTACACTCCGTGCATTCGACTAACCCAAAGGCCACATAGGAAGAAAAAACAACGAAAGAAGGGTAAGGGGGATGAAAAACCCACTGAGAATGCTGGCGGGGACACTACAGAAAAATGTAAGTCGAGGTATCCATGCAACTTGTGTGCGGAAGACCACCCGACCCATCTTTGTCCTCGACTTGCAGAGGCCCAAAAGTTTGTCACATAGCAACAACAATTAGTGTTGACTAACCCTTTTCAACATGGGCAAAATTTAACTCAAGCCTCTACAAGTGCAGAAGGGGGAAGCCAAGAAACATACCCTCCTCCAAACAATCCCTCATCCGCGAACATATATATGGTTAGGGGTGATTCTTTCATAATGACTAGAGCACACAACTATAGTAAACCAAGCGCTTCTGAGAAGGGTAAAGAAGCTGAACTCCCATCTCTTCCTCTACAGATTGAGAAGACGTTGGGAGAAACAATGACACACATTCTGAAGGGTGCATTTAAGAAAGATTCTCACAACCCAAACGCAAGGGCCACCCAGAATTACTCTCTGGTGGAGGATTGATCACAAACCCCTTATGTGATGTCTGCTTTGGAAGTCCTCCAAAGTTGCCCTGCTCAGAGGAAAGCCTTGTTAATGGCTTTGGGCTCTACTGAGATTTGTAATCTGGGTACCATCATGTTAGATACAACCGACTTAAAACCTTGTTTTCCTTACCAAGTAGCATTTCAGAGAGTAGTGGCTCATCCCACGAAAACTTTTACACAGAATATCTTCCAAAAGGTGGTCGACGAGGGTGCCTCAACATGCATTATGTCGTTAACATGTTGGAATGCCATTGGCCAACCCACTTTGTCTCCATCACCTACTCTCCTTGCTACTTTTGACGGTCATTCTTTCCGACCACATGGCATCGTTCCTTCTTTCCCTGTGCAGTTAGGAGGGAAGACCGTGTGCGTCGAAGTAGAGGTAGTCGATTCTCCCCTCGACTATAATTTCTTGTTAGGATGGAGTTGGACTTATGCTATGCAAGCTGTGGTTGCTACAATTTTCCGAGTCTTCTTGTTTCCACACAAGGGTCGGATAGTGACCATCGATCAATTGTCCTTCTCTATACCTGGATTCTTCCTTCCCCATCAGCCACGATGGATGAGACAGGGTACCCCAGCATGTCCATGCCCTTGTCGGCCACTGAAGTAGTGTACTCTTTAGTCCAACAAGCTTCAGCTAACCCTGATCTGACTCCCAGACAAGAGTTAGATCCACTTCCAGAGCCTATTTTGGCTAAGGGTTCTCTTGCTAACTTTGATTCGTTAGACTTAGTCTTGCCTTCTGATGAAGCAGTAATCGAAGCAATGACTAGTTCGGACAAACCTTGGGAAGATCTTCATCACAGATCATATTTCCTCCCAGAGTTAAGCCGAATCGAGGTGGGAGAATTCACTGTTACCATGACGGGACATCAACCATGTCGTATTAATATCTTAGCTACATAGGAAATTTATGCTGAGGGGAATATGGAGACTATTGATGAAACTATACCTATCAACATCTCCAGAACCCCTGGCGTCATAGACAATGTTTTCGTCGGAGCATACAGCTCCCGCGAGGAGATGCCGAGCATCGACCCATAAAGAGTCTATCATGAGCTAACTTTCTTGTTTTTCAAGCTCACTTTGAGATTTGAAAGCAACATCCAGCAGGACTGCATTTATTCTTTTCAATCTCGTCCATATTAACTGAGAAAAGTAACCATTATGGAGTCTTCTTTAATCCCTTTTCAGACTCCTTAAAGATGAAAAGATTGTCGAGTGACCTTGTTTCTTCACACTCGTTAAATTGGTCCAGAAGAACGTTCCTTAAACGGGTCTCCTTTTAAGCCCTTTTCAGACCCTGTAAAAATGAAAAGATTGCTGAGCGATCTTGTGGCCTTTCACACTCATTAAACTGAAATTTGAAGTCACGTCTGTCTGGCGGTAGTTTACCCCTTTTTCGGTCCGGACGGTCAACTGTACAAACAAAGGTATACTCTATCGAATTTCCATTCTTTAGAAGAGTACTCTCAGGTATAATTTTATCCCTTTTTCGGGCCCGAGGGACTAAACTTACGAAAAATAAACCCCCACGGAGTCCATAGTTAAGCTCTTTTCAGACTCCCTAAAATTGAAAAGATCGTCGAGTGACCTTATTATTTCACACTCATTAAATTGGTCCAGAAGAATATTCCTGACGGAGTCCATAGTTAAGCTTTTTTCAGACTCCTTAAAAGTGAAAAAATAGCCGAGTGATCTTGTCCTTGTCACACTCGTTAAAATGGTTCTGAATCTATGTCTAATCGGTGCTAGTTTATTCCTTTTTCGAACCGACTAGACTATCTTCGAAAAAGGTACCCCAAAGGAGTCTCCTTTTATGTTTTTTCAGACTCTCTAAATATGAAAAACCACCGAGCTTACCTTTTGTGGGATCGTTAAACTTACATCGAAGGACATTACCATTGTGTGTTCTATCAACCACATTTGCATACCTTATCCATCAGCCTTGTGACAATTTTCTTCTACATCTTAACACCTTTGGCCGTCGGAGGATTTTTCCCGAGTATCATTTTACCAGAACATCAGTATTTTCCTTGTGCCTCGAGATTGTATGTTTTCAGTACTCGTTCCTCCATTGTAATGTAATATTCCTTTATTCTTTTTCAAAAATTATCAAAAAAGAACAAAAAAATCAAATATACCCCAAAAAGAGGATGGGAAAAGTATTTTCTTTATTGGCAGCATAATGAGTCGCCCTTGGATAAAGCACATCTGTCTGTTTGATCATCAGACTATGGGATGTAGTGTGACCTTAGGGATCTTTTCTCGCTATATAAAGTTGCGTCCTCCACCGTTTGGTTACTTTTCCAAACATATGGAGAGTTTGCGTTGCCTCCTACTTCGTAGACTTATGATTAACATATATGGTGCCTGAGTCTTATCATTTGTCGTGTTATTGTCCAAGGGAAGTTTGTCACTAAGCCTAATTCAGCCCCTCTACAATACATCTCTTGTCCGCATACCCGACCATCCTGAACGTCCAATCAACTCCTTGTTCGAAATCACTAAAGCCTTCAGTCCGATCATCAAGATTATCAAGTCCATAACTGACGAGCCGTCGAAGACCTTTGGGTAGTGCAGTCGTACACTCATATTACACTCCTACCCGAGTTTTAGAAGATTTTGAAGTTGTTGCTTGAGCTCTGAAGTACAACCATCAGGCCGAATTAGCTTCTGAAAGATGGGTACTCTATATGTATATCTTTCTTATTTTGAGATGTATCTTTGCTGTGTATTATTTGTGGTTACTCTTTATAGTTATTTGACATGGATCTACAGTGTATTTGATTGGTATCCATGGTTCTATTTTATCCCAAGCATGGGTATGCCCACCTCAGTGAGACATTTTTTATTTTGCAGATGGCACCTCCTAGTTCCTGGTCCTTGGGCTCACTCATTTAGCACATCAGTAAAGATTGGTAAAAGATTGGTAATGTATTTCGACCAGACTCTGAAATTTTGTCTGGTTGATAGAAAAATGATAGAGGTAACTGTTTCAACCATATTTAGATCTGAGGCACTAGCCTCCTCAACTTAGAGAGGGATCTCTTGTGTCACTTGATATAGTTATGCAAATTGGTGGCTAGATTTTGTTTGTGTTGGGGGTTTTTAATAAAATAACTAGAGAAATGAAAATAGCATTTGGGCTATGGAGTCTAGAATGAAAAATGCATTGTCAAAACATGAGAACTATTAAGAGGAACAGGCTAAATGAGGCAATGAGTCTGAGTTTATATTTGAAAATTAGCATGGCATCAGAAGAAAAAGAAACATATAACTACATCAGAGCATTACAGGAATGAATTCTGATTTGGTTAAGAAGAGATAAACATAGTCTAAATTGCTAAGCAAAGAGAATCAAATAATGAATTATGGGCCTCTCATTCTCCAATTTATACATATGAAAGAGAAAATGAAATATAGGATAATAGGAATCACATACTATGAAAGAACACAAGACTCATATCACCACCAGTTAGAATCTTTTCGTAAACAGTCCAAAATCTGCCTTTGCATTTATATATTCATTCTAGCCCCAAAAACTTAAAAAGTCTTCCTGCACAGAGGGAAGGCTCCTCTTTTCTCCATGTTTTTCATATCCTCTATATAACATATATATAGGGGAATTACTTATGGAATTGAAACGTTCAGACTTCCCCATAATTCTAAAAATAGAGATAAGTTACAAAAAAAAATGATTTATAATAACAATTATCCTATTTTAAAGGGATCGTTAGCAACATGTCTGTCATATCTGGGGCCCGTTTCTTCGACCACCATCTATCCAAAATTTGTTGGGATGTATTTATTCCCACCTGAAGATTAATTTCAGCTTAGCAATCTCCTCCTTTAGAGTGTTCAACCAGACTGGTTGATTCTCCCCAATGCTTTCAACTGTTTTGGCTATGGTTTCTGTCTTTTGTCATTTTCTCTATTTCTTTTTCACAATTCACCTGTTGATGATTAGGTCCCTCATGATGGGATTTATCCTAACTTTTAATTATGATCCTGTAGCAAGTTCCGCATGGAATTTGGTTTCTATTATACATGCAATTGCCCTTTCCTTCTTACTCATAGATAAACCTGCCCTGTTACTTGAATGACCTGTTTCACTGGATATGGATCGATTGAATTTGTCCATGTATCCCACTTTCATGGATACCAAGATGTTCCTGTAGAAATCAAAGAGTTGACCAATTTGGATATTACTTCGCTTATGGATGAGATGATGCATCCATACTTAAGAATCAGTAGTTATAGAGTTCCAATCATGAATCACTGACAAGATTACTTGCAGGTACGCTGGTTTATGATGCTCGGCCAATCCATTTCAAATGATTGATTTCATCATTCGGCATCGTTCACCTGACATCATATGATCATGAAGTACCCAAACGAGTGGCGTGCGATGATTTGACCAGCCGTCACTTTCCCCTACATGAATCGTTGATTTGACGTATTGGAACATGTGACATCGGGGATTTAGAAAAACTGGTTTTAGGCAGACTTCCTTTAGCCCGGATGTATCTCTGGAGGTGCCACGCATCCACTATTAAAACCATAATGGTTTTCCCCTTTCTGCCATCGCATAATTAAAATATGTTCTAGTTCATCGCCCGATACGGGCCTTAACCATCGATCTGGGTTTCTTCGAGATCAACGGTCTGTAAGACTGCTTCTTTCTCTTTTCCACCATATTTGTCCATATTGCTGCCACATATGATCCAAACTTATAAATAACGCCATGTCTCTACACTGATTTAGTCACCTACTAAATTTAAATTTAGATTTGAAGCGTGATCATCATGGTGATAACATAGGCTCCAACTGGGGATTCTATCCTCCCTATGAGGTAGAAAATAACTGTAATCCTGGTGCCTTCTTCATTGGTCCACCTTCAAACATGTGTGGGAATCTTGTTTTGTTTTTGAGACTGAATCGCCAAATCTTAAAACTGACTTCTTATTTGATGTTGAAAAATTGTTGCTAGGATCTAACTGTACACACTACTGGAAAACAATGCTTGCTCAATGAGATTATTCGCACACTCCTACCTACCCTAACGACTGAAAAAAGGATTGTTAATCAAGTGAAATCATAATCCCACTGTAACCATGAAACCATTTTATCCACCGTTCTTTTCTTTTGCACTTGTTTGTTCGAAAACCCTTATGTTGATGATTCATTCAAAATTTTATCTATAAGTCCAATTCTGAAAATTTTTGAAGGGCCTGGATTGTTCACTTCCTCCAGTAGGATCGCAAATGGATCTTCTAAGGTATGCATAAAATAATAATCACATTTCACTTCTTCCACTCCATTTTTTATTTTAGGTGATTCAACTTGTTGACTTCTATCAAAAAACTGACAAGTGTTTTGAGAAGTTTGGTAGTAAAGATTTCTTGTGTCATAAGGTAACCTTGGATGGAGAAACTCATCTAATGTAAAAGGACTCACATTTGATGTAGACATTGATTTTTTGCAGCCCTCTGTCATTGGTGAATTCTGATTATAAACCTTATCCATGTAATGTGTCTTGGGATCATGAATCATATGGAAGAATGTTTCCCTTTCAACAGTCATGACCGAAAAATAAGCTTCCTCTACAAGTGTTCCCTCGCTCCTTGGAGTCTCCATAGGTGAAGTTTCAAAATCTTCATCCATGTTTAGGCTATTTAGAAATAGGATCACTATGTCATTTTCAAGGGAAGAAAGGCAACCTTGAAATACTTTTCCTTGTTGGGAATGTTGTTGAACATCTTCATTAGTTTTAGGAGAAGGGAAATGACGTTCAACAACAATTTCTTGATTATCTTCTTCTTTAATCTGACGATTAAGCATAGGTTCCCACTCCAAATTTTCCAAATAATGATTCTTCAATGCATGTGAGTGCAGCTGGTGTTCTTCAATGCTAACAACCCTTTCATATAAAATTGTACTACTGTTACTATAGTCAGAACTTCATGTTTTCTCTAAAGCTTCATGATTTTCTTTTAACCATTCAAATGAAGAAAAACATAAGGGGAGAGAATTTTTATTTGTAAGCCCACTGATTTCTTCACTTTCAAATTCATGCTTGGATATTTTTTTATTTGAAATGCTACTTTGTTTCAACAGTTCGAATGAGGAAAAACACAATGGCAAGGTTTTGTTACGTGACTCACAACCTTCTTCATTTTCTGTAGTGTCTTCATAGGTACATTTCTCCATCTCTTTGGATTGTTGGGCATGCTCACTTTCATCTTTGTTTTCGATGAGTGACTATGCCTCTGACTTGACAAGGTCTTCTACAAAGTAAGGAACAGGATCATCGAGCGCCTAGGAAGAGTGTTCCAATATCTTGTCAATATGTTTCATTGGTTTGGTATGACATTGCATCCAAAAAAAATCATTTTCTTCAACAATGATTTGATAATTCTCTTTCAATAATTTGAATGCAGCAAAGCACAAGGGAAAAGAATTTTCTTCAACTTCTTTGTAACCGTTACATGTTGGTTGATTTATCTTACTGTACTGCTGAAAAAAATCTTCAACATCACAATCTTCCTCATATTTTTCATATGCAGGCCAATCAATTGTTTGTGTGATGTCATCTAACAATAATATACTAGGAACATCAACCTGTTCTTCAACAAACAGATTTGTAATGTCATTCTCTTGACTATCTACAAATGAATACATAAAACAATAAGCTCCCTGCTTATCATGGGATTGATCAGAATCTAAATCAACACCTCCTCTTTCAACAAATGGAATATAATTTTCTGCAAAATCTTTAGCATTGGAAACTTCAATAGGACCTATCATATTGTCACTCCTATGCTCTAGATTCCAATCAACTATTTTCTGTTAATATTCAATTTCATGTTCTTAAGCATTCAACCCCTCATTTTGGATTTGTTTACAATCTTGGATGTTGTGTTGAATGTCCTAAGAATCATTAAACATTTGTTGTAAGGACTAGGACTTTTTCCATTAGGAGGAAAGACAAATATGGATGAAGAGTAGTTGCATAATGAAGCATGGCAACAACTTCAGTGGGTTTAATTTCTTTGGATAAATTGTAATAGATACTGGAAAAATGTCTACTGAACATAGATATAGTTTCATTGTTCTTCTTTTTTAAGGCATAGAACTCTATAAGTTGTAGATCCAAACATTTCTTCTTGCCCCAAAAATTTAAAAATACATCCTTCAATTCCTCCCATGAGTGAATTGGTTTTTGCTGCAAATGTTTAAACTAGTATTTGGTGTCTCCTTTCAAGGATTGAGAGAAGGTCCTCATAGAAACATCATCAAGGTCAAACTCAAAAAAAATCTATAAAATTCTCAAATCCTTGGATGTGTTTTTGATCCAGATTTTATGAGCAGAACGAAATGACTACAGATTATTACCAAATGCTTAACACCGAATAATAGAGATACATTAAAATTGGTTTTCTATTCAATAATAAAATAAGCTAAAACTATAAAATGCAGCGGAAAACAAGCTTCCTGGAATGGTGGCTTCTTATCTCTGACAAGAGATGTGATGGTTGCACTCATTTGAAATAAGATGATTACCATGAGGCTCTCATGGAATTTTTACAATAAACAGGATGTTCAAAAACCCTAAACATCCAAAAACCTAACCCTAGGAGATAAAGCGCCAAAAGTCATGTGGGCCCCATTTGGGTAAGTCAGTACATCAACTTATCGTGGTCGTAACTTTTGCATACGATCTTTGTTTTAGGTGTATGATATCCCATTGGAAAGATCTATCCGAGGACTACGAAAATAACACAAAATTTCATGATGAAAATTTTCAACCGCAACATACCACAAAAAAACATCATTTAGGGCCTTAAAACGGCTACGAAAGTTGAGGACCCGAAAAACTACTAAAAATAGTAAATTATCAAAATTGCTAGAAAGTTATTTTGAGCCAGCTGGAAAAGGAGGGTGGCCACCAATGTCCACCTGGATCAATCCTCCATACTTAAGAATAAATGGTCTCCATTGCATTGAGTTCCCCCATAAGATGAGGAAAGTTCTACTGAATTTGGCCCCGGGTGAGCCACTTGCCTTGGTTCAGGAGCTGCCCTTCTTTGACGACTTGATAAGGTTGGATCCTTTGTTGTTGAGTGCCCTTGATCTGTGTGTCCACAATCTGATCACTGGATTCCTGTTGTATGGAGTTGGGTTTGAGCTCTATTGGTGTCAGTTTTTCTGCTACGTCTAAGGTGTCCAATAATGGTGGGAATTAAGGCTGAAGGAGGTCCATGTTAAATACTGGGTGCAGGCCAAGGAAAGGAGGAATTTTGAGTGAAAAATAATTATTCCCCACAACCTTGGTGATGGTGTATGGCCCATAACAGAGTGGGAAAAACTTTCGATGGGGTCCTATAAGGTGTTATTTCTGCAATTGTAACCGAACTTTTTTGCCCACCTAAAACTTATGCAGAACTCGATGTTGATCATGGCGTTGCTTGTAATTGTCATTGGACTTTTGTAGGATATCCTAAACCTATTGGAAGATGTGATGGATCCTCTCAATGAACCAGGTGGCTTTGTCAGCCTCAGTTGGAGCAAGAGAGGATTTGGTTGAGGTGATTGCAAGGGGAAGTGCAACATCTATGGGACCCAATGGTTGGAATACCAACCCCACCTGAAAGGGGTTGTGGCCGGTTGAGCTATGCAGGGATTGGTTGTAGCTATGCTGGACATAGGGAAGACTCCCATCCCATGTGCGAGGGTGCTTGGAATTATACATGTGCAGGATATGCACGATCATTTGATTTACGACCTCAGTTTGGCCATCTGTCTAGGGGTGGAAGGCCGTGGATTTGGTGAGATTGGTTTCCAGCAGTGACCAGAGGCTCAACCAAAATGTGTTGAGAAATATACTGTCCTGATATGAGACAATGGTTTGTGGGATTTCAAAATGTACCAAAAATTGTTCAAAGAAGAGCTCAACAGTGGCTTCTATTGTGATGCTCTTCTTGCAAGCAACCAGACTCACAATCTTAGAAAAGCGATCGACAACCACAAAAACACAGTCATTTCCCCACTTGGTGGATAGAAGGCCCGACATGTAGTCCATTGAGATGGATTCCCATGGTTTTTCAGGAGTAGGAAGAGGAGTGTATGGGCCCTCTTTCTTAGTGGTTGGTTTGGAAATAGCGCAGGCAGTGAAAAACCTAATATACTTGTTGACCTCCTATCAAAGTTTCAGCCAGTAGAAATGTTTTTGTAGCATCACCACTATCTTTTCGGCACCGAAGTGTCTTTCCACCCGACTATAGTGGGATTCCTAGATCAGCTTTGCTTTCTCACTTGAGGGAACACATATATGGCCCAGACGACACAACAACCCATCCTAAAGATGGAAATTATCGACAACTGCCTTTGCACCCAACATTTGGTAGGTGATGGTGAAGTCTGAGTCTATATCATAGAGTTGGGGCCATCCAGAGGTCTCATGGCCATAGGATTCTAGCACTGTGGTGAGTGTCGCAACTGGTGGTCTACTAAGGCAATCAACGACGTGATTGGTGCTTCATGTTTTATACTTTATGTTGAGGTGAAATCATTGCAAGTATGTGGATCACTTTTGATGGCAATCATTCTAAAATTTTCCTTGTGTCTGCATGAACTACAACAACTTATGATCAGTGTGGATGACTGTCTCCCTCCCAAGAATGTAATGTCTCCACTAATGACATGCTAACATAATGTAGTACATTTCTTTGTTGTAAGTATGGTACTTACAGACAACATCTGATAGTGTCACACTATGATAGGCCACGGGGTGGCTGTGCTGCATGAGAACGGCACCCACAACATATTCTGAAGCATCGGTCTCAATATCAAAGGGATGTTGTAGGTATGGTAGTGAAAGTACTGGGGCTGAGCACAAGAGCTTCTTTAAATCATTGAACGCTTTTTGTTGGGGCTGACCCCACACAAATTTCACCTTACCACCACCCCTGTTTATTTGGCTGAGGGCCCATGCAATATGGGATAATCCCAATACAAACCTGTGGTAGAAATTGGCAAGGCCGAAGAAGCTCTGAAGCTCAGCGAGTGTGGTTGGAGTTGGCCAGTCACGAATGACTTGGATATTGGCTAGATCCACATGTACACCATGTTGATCAATGATGTAGCCTAGGTAATGGAACCTGTCCATGCCGAAGGAGCATTTTTCCAAGTTGGCGTATAGCTTTTGCTGTCGTAGGGTGTGCAGAACCTGTTGAATATGTTCCAAGTGTTCAACCCAAGTCTTGTTGTAAATGAGAATGTCATCAAGATACACCACTACAAAAGTATTGGTGAATGGTCGTAGGATATCATCCATCATTCTCATGAAAGTGGCAGGAGCATTTGTCAGACCAAAGGGCATGACCATCCATTCAAAAAGGCCTTCCTTTGACTTGAAGGAGATCTTCCATACATCTGTTTGTTCTATCGGGACCTGGTGGTAGCCAGACTTCAGATCAATCTTATTGAAGTATTTGGCCCCCGTGAGTTGATCAAAGATATTGTCGATTCAGGGAATAGGGTACTAGTTTCTAACTGTGATTTTATTTACAGCCCAATAATTAATGCAAAGTCACTAGGTTCCATATTTCTTTTGTACCAGTACGATTGGGCTCCTGCAAGGTGATGAGCTAGAACGGATGTTCCCCTTGTGGAGCAATTATTGGATCTGTTGCTTGATCTCCTCATTCTGTAACAAAGAGAGGCGATAGACTGGACCATTGGGAAGCAATGCGACCATGGTCAAATCGATTGGGTGCTTGACCTGGCAGTGCAGAGGTACCCTTCTAGGTGAGGAGAAGATATCTGAGTATTCTTCCACAACCTTATCTACTTGCTTCTACTGCATCGAGATGTCGGTCGCAGAGACCCTGGATGTGGTTGTGATTTTTCTCTCATTATGAGAGTGAATCACAAAGAAGACAAACTTCCCCATCTGAGAGATGACCTTCCTGCATTTCTTAGCAGAGATCAAGGAAATAGCACTAGGTGGGACAACCTCGGGTATCCTGTTCAATTTCTAACACTATGAGGCCTAGACTCATATACAACATGACGTTTCCACAAATAAGGTTGGCCCAAAATAACATCACAAACTTCAAGAAGAGAAACATCACATAATACCTTGTCTTTAAAGGGCTAGATGTCATATGACAGTCGACACTATTGGCTAACGCGGAAATCTCTTCCTTGGCAGAGCCATCCAATGGTGTAGGGTTGTGGGTGTGGCGTTGTTGGTAGGGACAAATTCTTAGTCACCTCTTCTGAGATGAGGTTCTTCTGGATACCACTATCAACGATGAAGTGCAGTGGGGTGCCTTTTACCCACTTCTGTGAATGGAAGGGGTGCTCTCCTTCTTCTGGCTCGTCTGGTTCACCATGCTGGAACTTGGTGGTAGCAATGGTGGCACTGGGTTTCACGTCAATGATCCATCTTCCCCTTTCTATTTTTGACTTAGAGTCAAAACTCACATCTGATTTAGAGGCTTTCACTTCGGCCACTAGTGCCTTCTTTGAGCGGCAGTCAACAATGTTATGCCAAGGGCTCTTATGGAAGTCGCAGCACTTCCCGGTATCTTTCTTTGTATTTTCGGTGTCCTTCTTTGCTTGCGGCTTGGATTGGTTGTCATGATATCGTACATATTTTATCTGTCCTTTCTTCTGTGGATTTGGGCCGCCCTTTCCTAAATTTTGTTGCGAGGGGTTCCCTGGCCCAAATTGTCACATCTTTTGTTTGAGCTTTTGCTCGATTTTGACGACATATCGGTAGGTCGCGCCCAAGGATGCGATGTCTAGAAATTTCATTTTGGTATGGATGTATCTATGTAGAGAACCATGATACTTGAGCACCATATGTCTCTCTGAATCTTTGATACCCATCTTGGTGTGCAAGGTATGGAAGATATTTGTGAAATCTAGCACTGCTTGGTCTCTTTCTTGCCGCAGTGTGGTCCATTTGGTATATAAGTCGTCATAACTTCCAACAGGGTAGTATTATTCCTTAATATTATCCCTGAAAAATTCCCAAGTGGACATGACTGTAAATAATGAGAGTTCCTCTGTTTCCTTTTTCTCACATAAAGTTTCCCACCAATCTTTGACATGGGGAACGACTTTGAGGAGCGCAAAAGTAATCTTTTCTCTATTCGAAAAGTTATGGATAGACAAATACCCTTCTAGTAGATTCAACCACTTGTCTACAACATCTGCTTCTATCTGACCTTCAAATATAGGATTATCAAATTTTATTTGTACCTTGAAGGGGGCGGTGCCTCCGCTCGAAGAAGATGTGTTGCGTGTTGGTAGTCGCCGAAGGATTTGTGCGAAATTATCCATCATCTCATTCCTCTATTGCATGAGGTCTTCCTCAATCAATAGTTTGAAAGGATCTCTTGTCCCATCATATTTATTTTATCCTTCCATGAGAGGTCGCTTGGGTGTGCGAGAGCTTTTTTCCTCAAGAGAAACAAGCTTGAGACCCAAATCTTTGTACTCCGACCTCGTTGGGGGCATACATTAAGACGATAAGGGGTAGACCGCTCTGATACCACTGATCTGTATTTTATGAGAAGAACAAAATGACTACAGATTATTTCCATATTCTTAACACAGAATAACAGAGATATAGTAAAACGGGTTTTCTATTCAATAAGGAAATAAGTTGAAACTGTAAAATGCAGCGGAAAACAAGCTTGTTGGAATGGTGGCGGCTTATCTTTGAGAAGAGATGTGATAGCTGTGCTCATTCACAAGAATATGAATACCATGAGGCTCTCACGACCTTTTTAAAATAAACCAAAGTTTCAAAAACCCTAAACATCCAAAAACCTAACCCTAAGAGATGAAGCGCCAAAAGTCATGTGGGCCCCATTTGGGTAAGTCAGTACATCAACTTCCCGGGGTCGTAACTTTCACATATGATCTTTGGTTTAGGCATATGATAGACCATTGGAAATATCTATCCGAGGACTACAACAGTTGCACAAGATCTATTATAAAATTTTGCGACCGCAACATACCCCAAAATCCATCGTTCAGGGCCTCAAAACAGCTCCGGAAGTTCAGGACCCAAAAAACTGCTAAAAATAGTAAATTGTCAAAATTGCTAGAAATCTATTTTAAGCCAACTGGAAAAGGTGGGTGGCCACTGATATCCACCTGGATCATTTTTTCAGCTGATATGGTATCAGGTTCCCCATCAAACATAGGTATGTACTCATAGTATTTTGGGGGGAAATCATGAAGGATGTGGGCTAACTTTAAGGTTTTGTACCTATGTTGCGTCTTGAAGGGTGTTAGATCAGATGCAGGAGATGAAATATCAACCCTGGTTTCATGAGGCTCATCAACTCGGTTATGGTCATTACATGGCCCAGATGGAAAATTTTCATCAAAATCTATGATAAAATGAGGGGATGTCCATGTAATTCTAAGAGGGGGATATATATTTTCTGGATTGTCATGGTCATTATTTGTATGCAGTAAGAAAATAAGAACTTGTCTATCATTTTCAAGAAAGGACCAGAAACAGCTTATAACAAATAACAATATGATCTAAAAAAAAAATCACATTTTGAGCATTTTTCTTTCATAATGCCTTTTCATACCTCAGCCAAGGGGTATCATCTTTTAGTGAATCTTATGAACTGCATTTTGTATTCAAAATTTTATCAAATTCGCCAATGAATTCTTGGGATATGGATTCCTCATTACGAGTGGATTCATCATTGATGTTTCAGAAGCTGGATTCTTCATTGAGAGTGGAGTCACCAGTGAAAATTGATTTTTTTGGGGCTCTTCTACCAGTTGAATCACCTTCAAACTGATTTTTTGATGTGCGGAGTCACCAAAGAAAGAATACATCCAATATGTGCCTCAGTGTCTACTGCTCTCAGACCTTAGGACTCAACCATGTCATTCCTTCCCAGGGAAATTTTTTCAATTCCATCCTCGACAGCGGCGCCAAAATGTTAATACTCTGTAAATTTTGTCCGGCTGATAGACAAACGATAGAGGTAACTATTTCAACCCGCTTTAGAGATGAGGCACTAACCTTCTCAACTCAGAGAGGGATCTCTCATGTCACTTGATATAGCTATGGAAATCGGTGGCTAGATTTTTTTTGTGTTGGCAATTTTTAATAAAATAACTGGAGAAATGAAAATAACATTTGGGCTATTGAGTCTGGAATGAACAATGCATTGTCAAAACATGAGAACTATTAAGAGGAACATGCTAAATGAGGCAATGATTCTGATTTTGTATTTGAAAATTAGAATGGCATCAGAAGAAAAAGAAACATATAACTACATCATAGCATTACAGGAATGAATTCTCAATTGGTTAAGAAGAGATAAACATAGTCTAGATTGTTAAGCCAAGAGAATCAAATAATGAAGTATGGGCCTCTAATTCTCTAATTTAGAAAGATGAAAGAGAGCATGAAATATAGGATAAAAGGCATCACATACTATGAAACAATACAAGACTCATATCACCACTAGTTAGAATCTTTTCGTAAACAGTCCAAAATTTTCCTTTGCATTTATATATTAATTCTAGCCCCAAAAACTTACAAAGTCTTCCTGCACAGAGGGCAGGATCCTCTTTTCTCCATGATTTTCATATCCTCTATATAACATATCTATAGAGGAATTACTTATGGAATTCAAATGTTCAGACTTCCGCATAATTCTAAAAATAGATATAAGTTACAAAAATGAATGATTTATAATAACAATTATACTATTTTAAAGTGACCATTAGGAACATGTCTGTCATATCTGGGCCCGCTTTCTTCGACCACCATTTGTTCAAAATTTGTTGGGATGTACTTATTCCCACCTGAGAATTCATTTTAGCTTAGTGATCTCCTCCTTTAGAGTTCCCAACCAAACCAGTTGATTATCCCCGATGCTTTCAGTCGTTTCGACTATGGTTTATGTCTTCTGTCGTTTGCTCCGTTTCTTTTTCACAGTTCGCCTATTGATGATTAGGTCCCTCGTGATGGGATTTATCCTGACTTCTAATTCTGGGTCTATAGTAGGTTCCGTATGGAATTTGGTTGCTAGTGTATGCACAATCTCCCTTTCCTTCTTACTCGTTGATAAACCTGCCCTGTTACTTGAATGACCTGTTTCACTGGATATGGATTGATTGAATTTGTCCATGTATCCCACTTTTGTGGACACCAAGATGTTCCTACATAAATCAGAGAGTCAACCAATTTGGATATTACTCCACTTATGGATGAGATGATGCCTCCATACTTGAGAATCAATAGTTATAGAGTTCCATTCATGAATCAATGGTAGGATTACTTGCAAGTACGTTGGTTTACCACTCTTGGCCAATCCATTTCAAATGATTGATTTTGCTATCTGGAGAAATTCACCTGACATCATATGGTCGTGAATTACCTGAATGAGTGGAATTTGGTGATTTGACCAACCGTCACTTTCCCCCACATGAATTGTTGATTTGACGCATTGGAAAATGTGACATCAAGGCTTTTGCGAAAATGGTTTTAGGCAGACTACCTTTCGCCCCAATGTATCTTTGGAGGTGCCACACGTTCAATATTAAAACCACAATGGTTTTCCCCAGTCCGCCCTCACAAAATTAAGTTTTGTGCTAGTTCATTTCTCGATACGGACCTTAGCCATGAATATGGGTTGCTTCAATATCAACGGTTTGTAAGACTCCTTTTGCTCTTCTATCATATTTGTCCATATTACCACCACATACAATCCAAACCTCCAAATAACATCATGTCTCTACGCTGATTCAGTAACCTGCTAAATTTAAATTTATATTTGAAGCGTGATCGTCATGGTGATAACATACCCAACATCCAATGACTGACACTTACTATGGAACCTCAGGTGTCTGAGTTCTGGGACATCGGGTCTTCGAGACGTCGGAGCTTTGAAGGATCTCGCATCCACGCATATGAATTGTTAATCGCTGAACATTCCCAATCACCTTTGGTGACATCATTATGTTACATCACTTAAAGTTTTCCAATTGTGGGGGAATTAAATGGTGGTTTGGAGTAACCTTCCTTTCATCCCTCAATTCTTCTGACGTTGACACGTAGCCCCTTGGTAAAACCCCAGTTTGGATTGCAGAATCGCCTTGGATAATTAGCTTCTATGCAACTTGGGTCCCTGCAATGTCTCTTGGATGTTGATCTTGTTGTACCATGATCAACACCATTGTGGGTCCTCTGAACTTTAACTAAGTTACCTAACCTTATCCCCACTAACCCTGTTCATACAAGATGCCACATGGTGAAATACTAGTGGCTGATACGTGGCCCATTCATATGGGGGACATGTTCCATGTTTCAAATTCCATTTCAATATTCCACGGGTTTGAAACCCATTGACACATGGTACACATACCATGTGTCCAAGTCACCTCCAGGTGAAATCATCATGACTCACCACTTCGACTCTTCAGGCTTCAAAGCTTCAGACTTCGAGAGTTTCAACTCCTCTACACTCGCATTTTCCCAAAGTGCTTTCCTTCAGAGTTCACGATCTACTGATGCGTGTCGTCCTTCATTATCAATGGCTATGAGTGACTTCGACACTTCAGGCTTCGGAAGTTTCAAACTCACAGCACTTGAAATCCTCTGAAGTGACTTTCCTTTACCTTCCTTGACATAGATCTAATGGTCAAGACTCCTTCCAACAACATATTTGATTATTGTTGTCTCTCCTCCTCCTGAGCTTCATTTCTCGAACCCATTTCTCCTTAGAGGTTTTCTTTGACACTTATTTAACTTTAACATCTTTTCAATCCTTGCAATATAACTTTTCGTCCCTTCACGAGAAAATTGAATCTATTTATCTCGAGATTTTTTAGTCAAAGACTCTGTCGATGCACTCCTTACACCTAGGGACACTCTGAACCTCGAATTTTGTCCCTTTCGACAACAATTCACTCTGGAATTTGTGTCTCGTTAACCATTAACATGGCCCATCCAAGCTTAGTGTTGTAACCATGCTCTGATATCATATTGTAACATTCCCAACCCTCCAAAGATCAGGTAATGATACCACGCGGAATATACACTTATATGATATATATGCATTTTAATGATTTTAAAACACTTAATCACGATAACACAAAATTATTGCTACCAGTTCAGATTCAAACAATATTAATAGTAAATCCACATGCAACGGAATACATGATAACATTCAAGCATCACAAAACATGCATAAGATACATAATTAAGCACAACAATTATATGTATCTTTTAGCTAGAGTAAATCCACCAATTGTGTGCAGACCTTCCACAAACCTCCCAGCCTTAGACTGCATTTCTCATCACTCTCAGTAGTAGGTCACCCCCGAGATGGAACTAAACTCCATTGGGCAAGGGAATTCTAGGCTTAGAAAGGAAAACAAGGAAGTTTCACAAAGAAATAGGAGGGATCTTTTATCCTAGGAGCCACTTATGCCCACAACACACAGACCCTCATTCCTCACATGCCTTCTCCACCCCAGAAGGATACACCTTCACTAATACAATTCCATCAGCTAGTACACCTCCCTTACCTTGGGCTTCAACAATAGGTTGGACTAGAAGTCTCAAAGTATTGTAGCTGCTATGGGACTCCCTTGCAGGAGAACTCACTTCCCAACAAACTATCACACCTGGGAGAGTTTCTCTCAAGCCTGACAACCCGACTCTTCAACCAGTCTTTGACTCACTATAGTTGGGTACGGGTGATAGAAACAACAATAGGTAAAAATGGGTATGGACACCGAAAAAGACAACAGCATAACGCTAATTCACAAAACATCTCAGATGACTAAGATTGCATCAGGCTTCATAGGAAGTATCACAGGATGACTTCACGGGTTATGGTTTGAGAGATGTGTGAGGGTATCCAGAGGTCAGACGTTGGAGATCTCAGTTTAGATGGAGGATGGTAGAATGGTAGGAAGAATTCTCAACACGAGATGGTGTTTCACCTTTAACTGCATGAGCCCAGGTCGACACTTGTCTTCCTAGAGCTGCATGCACTCCATTTAGCCTACATCCCACTTTCCAGGAACTTAGGATAAAACTTGATCAATTCCCCACCTTAGTCTTTAAGAATTAATATCAAAATATTATTCCTCTAGAGGTAAGCCCCCTAGCTTAGCCCCTAGGCCCAAATAATTACCCCCCCCCATTCCTTACCCTACCTTGTGGAGCTTAGTCCCCCATAATGCTTCTTCGTGTCCGATCTACATGCAACAATGTTTATATTTTATTAATATTGTGAGTACTTACATATACAAAAATCAGGCTCAATGGCCTTGGCATTTGGCTCACCAGCCTAATAAACACATAAGTCTTTCAGCTTGTAACCACTTGGCTTACTAGCCTATAATAAAAATTACAATTCAAAAGGGGCTCGGCCTTGGGGTATTACACTTTCAATGAGTTTCCTTCCATCGAATTCAAATCATATATTTTGGAAACGAGGCCTAGATTCCTATGAGTACCTAGAGGCTTTTAGTCATTAGTGTCAGGTTCTCTCACCATCAACAGTTTGTAATACATAAATATATCCTAATTAATGGATTCTTCAAGTGTTTGACCTCAACACCTTTATTCACACTTGTAAGAGTGTACTCAGTGCCTTGATACCTACTTTCATTATCGGTAGGTCGTCTCACATTTTTTAACTTTATATATTAATGACCAGTAATCAAATGAAGTATCATTGTGTTCAACTTCAACTCCTATATTCACATGATGTAGACTTGCACCTTTGGTTGATCATGTAGAATACTTGAAGACATCAGTTTAAAGTAGTATCTTTCCTAAGTTGTTGCTATCATTCATTGGACCAATACCTATATGAATTCGATGATCATGGGAGATTGATTTTGATATTGGTTTTCACTAGGCCTTGTTCATGACTATGACATCCTATGGCATGTGTCTACATTGTATTACCTATGCATGGCCATGAACAAATATTTGGTATATTTCCACATCAATCTGTAGTGTAATTCAAATTGGAAGCGGTGTGTACAAAGTCAATATAGATTGTAATATTCTTATGAGCAACTAGTTTGTCCAGCTAGGTCTCCATTACTCTACTTCTGGGAATTATAATGTATTTCGTCTATCACATATACTCTAAACTCACACATTAGGTGGAATTTGTTATAAAAATATTTTCCTCACCCCATGCAACTTGCTCATAAGGCCTTTTCCATTTCCCTATGAAGAATTGAAGTCCATTTTACAGTTCCCAGAGCTAAAAAATAATATGTTTCCACATATACGGATCTTAACCACTATACAACATGCATATATGTAGGTTGCACCATTACAACCCGCGTTCGTCGAGTTTTGTGCCCACAATTAAAAAATGGTGTTGAGTTTCCATGCCACATCATGGGATCCATGATCCTTGACCTTCCATATACTAGAAAATTTCTAACTCGGCCCTTCAATACCATTTGAAGGATATAAATGGGCCATATCCTAGTTGTGGAAGAGGAGAAGAATTAAACTTTTGAGTGAAAAGTTACTTTGGAGAAATTATTCACTTCATATTGAGTCTCCATCCCTTTGTCCTTTAAAGTATGAACACATTGTTCATCCCTCAAACTCTTCCTTCTTTTATGGAGAACCTCATTGTCTCTCTTATATGAGGTGGCCTTTCATGGAGGCCCAAATGGAAGGGACTTAGTTTCTCATTTTTGAGATGTGCCGACATGGAAGTTTGTCATTCATACACTTATGTTGTTTATATTAAAATAGAAATATTATTTTCACATCAAATTAATGTCTTGCAAATATTTGAATTGTTATTCCATGGGAATATTTGTTATGAATATTGATGGATTATGCTATTATATCTGCTAACTTTATATATTATCAACATATGCTCATTTATATTCATTTTTGAGGACAATTTGAAGGTATATATCTTTGGGTTGAGTGCTCAACGATGGTCTTCATTGAACGTCTGGACGAGGTAGGATCTTTATCTTTTCTTGGTAGCATTTACATTTATATAACATACTTGGGATTAGAGTTTATTTCTACATTCATTTTCTTCTATTATGGTTTACCCCTTGCCATAGAGTGATTTTCTGCATAATAGGGGGAGATCCTTGAGGATTTCGAAGGTGATATTTTCCCTATCTAAAAAATTGTGAATAGAGAAATAACCTTCTAGCATATTCAACCGTTTTTCTAAGGCATCTACATCTATTTGAGATTCAAATACGATAATATCAAAATTAGATTGTACCTTGGAGGGAGAGGTTCCTCCAAATTGGTCATTTGATGAAGATGTGCTTGTTGCTATTTGTAGGAATTGGATTATGTGGGAAAATTTCTACATCATTTCATCCTCGTGTCACGTGAGAGCTTGCTCAAGAAACATATTAATAGAATCTTTTTCTCCACCATTTTTATTTTTTTCCGCCATATAGGGTTTCATGGGAATCATCATCCAATAAATACAGAGTAAATAAGCAATGAAAAAATGAAAAATCATACACATACACAATACACTTGTGTTTTACGTGGAAACCCAAATCGGGAGAAAACCACATAATGCTTTTTTTTATATGTCTTATAGAATTACATTCATTGGAAGCACCAACTTCCTTTGTTTTCTAGTTACAATTGGAAGGAGGCTCCAACCCCCTTGTTTCTCAGGCTACAACCTGAAGGAGGCTCCAACTCCCCTATTCTCTGGCTACAACCCCCTATGTTCTCCGGCTACAACCAAAAGGTGGCTACAGGCACCTTTCCTTGCCCCGTCCAACCAACCTAAAGTAGAAGTATAATGATCGAACCACTGTCACACAATCACTTTCAAATATACCACTGTAAACTTGTACGAATAAAACTGAACCATGCATCAACCATGCATCAACTTGTACATCAACCCGTACCATAAACAAGTGCCTCAACCATACACCAACCTATACCAAACAACCTGTAATCAACCTATACCATAAACAAGTGCATCATCCAACCATGTACCCAGTATGTACCAATCTTGTTTCAGCTACTCATAAACTATGAATCATCAATATGTACTAACATAATAAACTATACACCTCATGTATGTGCCAATTGATCAACTACTTGTCTCAACCATGTACCCAACATGTACCTCTACTAAAATCCCTCATCAATATCATCATCCAACTATGATTTGTAACTCTTTAATAGACCTTGTGTGTATGATCACATACCTTCAAACCTTCCTTAAATTTAACAACAAGAGACTAGCATTTTCATCAAACTTTTCTTTAGTCTTACATGACTAGTTTTGGATTAGTCAACAACCCTAACTTGAAATAATCATAACTATGTACTTGTAATGAATAAATATATGAAACTGATACACAATGTTGTTCAATGTGTTTTATGAAATTCCTCTAGGTTTCACTACTTGGAACCTCTCAGAAAACAAATTATAGCAAAAATGGCATACCTTGTTGAATTCTGGCTTACTCTAGAGAGCGACCTTGTAGAGCATGCACCACACAAAATATTTGTTGAATTGATCTGACAATGTTAAAAATAAAACTAGAGACTATAATCTAACCAACACATTTGGTCTTACTAAATTTGGATTGTTATGAATAAGTTATGGAATTTTTACCCGAAACACTTGTTTTATACTAGTTTCAGGACTAGCCACAAACCCTATTTTCCACGGAGTGTAACTCAAAAAATACAATCATACACATGCTGAATATGTTACCATAGATACTTGGATATGTTTCCTGAATGACTTGTCAATCTCATTGTATGAATCATTCTAGAAAACAAGTTATTGCGGAAAGGGTTAGATGACCTGTAAATAACGTACCTTAGAAAGCATCATCAAAAGAATTTATCCTCCGTTGATTTCCATCCCTCTTTTCTTCACCTTCCCTCTAAAATTTGGCTTAGATATCCTTTGGTTACCTCATTCACCTGTGGATATTCAATATGCTCAAGTGTGATGTAAAATGAGAGAGTCTTTCCTCTTATTTATACTCTTCATCTTCTAGGTCACTTAACCCATTTCTAGATCATTGAACCCATTTCTAGGTCACTTAACCCATTTATAGGTCACTTAACCCATTTTCCTCATTTTTAGGGTTAACCACTTTACATAATTAGAAATTTATCCATTACTTTATCATTTAAATATTCCTCAGTGACTTTGTCACCTCACTTTATCATTTAAATATTATTCTTTGATTTTGTCACTTCACTTTATTATTTAAATAATCCTTATTGAATTTGTGACTTTACTTTATCATTTAAATAATAATTTCTTCTTTGCAAGATCTTATATTTCTTTGACCTTTTGGGTCTTCAAGCCAACATATGAGGGTCCTCCAACTTCGTAAGGCCATAACTCTCAAACCGTGAGGAGTTATGTGATGTTCCACATACCACCAGAAATGGCATGACATGTACTATCCATATAGAATAGTATTACCTTAAAATATATTAAAACTCATACCATTATACATGAAAAAACCTTGGGTCCATTACCCAAACCTTTGTGCTACCTGAATTCGCTACTGGACTTTCTTCAAGGGTTGACATCAATGACAACCAACCTTAGTCAACACATGCATGCATTCCTGATGAAATATAACTGCTTGATTTATTTTATTAATTATGGAATGGTATGTTCTATATGATTGTATTACACTCATTCATTCTATCATAATATTCATTACAATGATCACAATGATCATCATTGATTATCTCATTGGAGTAGTGTGAATATATTTTCTCATTCTTCCATATTGAATCTTTCATCCTTTATTGATAAGCTTTGTTTGTATTTTCTTTAGCTAGATATCTAGTGCATGTTTTGATGAAACATTGACATGGTATTAGAGAAACATTACTTGGAGGAAGGCCAACAACCCAAAGAATAAGGAAAATCATAGTTTCTCCAAGAAAAATCTATGTAAGAGACATTGTCGCAGCCTTTCTTTACTGAGAAGTGCGACAAGTTGAAGTTGTCACAACTTTTCCCTGTCGAGAGGTGCGAAAGGAGTATCCTATCCTTAAATTTATTTAAATCCTTTACTTGTCAAACCCTAGTACACTACAGAGTGTCGCAATCAGGATCTTATCACTCTGTGTATGAAGGACATGTGTGACAACCTCTTAAAGTGACCCATTGTTTTGCAGTGGTTTTCCCAAAATATTAAATTTCAAGGCAATTTACCATGTAAGAAGTAAATAAAATCATTATGAAAGTGGGTTTTCAACCATTTGGAGAAATTACTCACCATTTTCTTAGAAAGGAATTTGGAACACTGCCCCCGGAAAATTATACAAATTTTCCATTTGATGTGCCCTTTCAACAGTGATTTCTCAAGTTGTTCACTTTCATATTGAGGTAAAATTCTAGGGTTTCTCAGAAAAAGTGGGAGAGATGGATATGACACCTAATATATAGTCAAAATTTTTGGTAATCCTCGCACCATACAATTATTTTGATTGGAATCTCGAGGATGGATTCCAACTACAAAGGAAAGGACTATACAATTTGATGATGGGGACAAAAACAAGACCTACATCAGCAATTGAAAAGACAATATGGGAGAAACGAAAGGATGAGGCCATGGAACGTATTGTTGAATTGATTTCAAATGATCTATTGTTTCATGTTTCCACATGAAATACTCCAAACACAATCTGGACCACCTTGGAAAGTCTATTTGGAAAGAAGGATGAGATGATAGGTCATATGCTTGAGGTAGAGTTGAATACCCAATATCCTAATTTTTTTGATAATATACAAGATTTCCTTACCAAGTTTAAATATTTTATATTTAGCTTGGAATATTGTGGCATTGATAAGTCTACACAAGTAGAAAAATGTATTCTAAAAATCTTGGCTAAGTTAGGACCAAAATATGCTATCTATGTCTCCACTTTCCATTCTGGTAGATATCTCTTGGGAACAAAGTCGAAGATGCCTAAAATAGAGAAGTTCATTGATTCTCTCACACATGAGTAGGAAAAACACATTCATATGGGCCCAATAAAGGATCCCAAAGAACATGCACTTACCATGCATGATGGAAAAGGATCATCCAAACATAACAAAAAGGAGAAACATAACGAGAAGGAGGGATATTCCAAACCCTTCATCGATTCGTCAAGTTACAAAGACTCTTCATATTCCAAGAAGAAGAAGAAGGGAAATCAATTCACTTACTGAAATAAACCAAATCATGAAAAATCCACATGCATGTAAAAGTAGATTGATATTATGGCATAGGCATTACAGCATAACAACTTTGGAAATTTAATTCCATAAGGATTTAAGAAAAACCAGGAATAAGATCCTTCTTCTAAGAAAGGTATTCATCATGATCGTGTTGCAATTAATTAAACATATGATTCATGGATTATGTATTCTATCACATTACATCATATGGAAGAAAAAGAGGAATTTTTGAGTTCCTTGAGTTCACGCTCAAGACCCCCTATTCTCATGGGGGATGAAACTCTAGTAGCAGTAGTAGAGGGAAGAGTGGAACTCCATAATGGTAGTTTTGAGAATTTTTTACATGTTCCAAATCTTTCTATGAATATGATCTCAATTTATAAGATCGCTCAGAAATGTAAAATGATTGAATTTGCATACAATTCAGTTTTTGTACTTGACATGCATGACAATTCCATTATTACAATTGGTGAGGTGGATCACAAATCAAGGTTTTATAAATTAACTAAATTTTCCAATGGTGACTCCTCCTTAATACCTACACATAAGGAGAGTAATTTGCATGCACCTCCAGTGAAACATGCATAAACCCTTATACGTCCATCAGTTCCAAACATCATATCTGATTCCATACACTAAAATTTTGTACATGGAAATAAGAAGGTAGTAAAGCCAGATAAGAAGCCATCTTCGAAGCTTCAGCAAATGCCCATGAGGGCATAGTTCACACTCAGGAAGTAGGTATCCTTCCAGGGAATCCATTGGGTTTGAGGAGGACTCGATCTCATCATGAGGATCCTTCTCATGTACTTTCATCTTATGAACCTGCAATGCCCATGCATTTATAAATGGTTCAATATTCAGATCCACATACCTATAGTAAGGTTCTTGGAAATCCATTACGCCAAGAATCTATGCAGAGGGATTATGACTCACTCCTCGAGAATAATACTTGGGATATGTTTCCACTTCTACAAGAATGGAATATTTTTAGGTGAAGATGGGTCCACAGGATGAACAGGTATAAGGCTAGATAGTTTTCCAAAGCACTTCATCAGATACATAAATATTTCTACATCTTCATGAGTAATTTCAGTGAGATGAACTTTCATACTTTGTGGGATCTTCTTAGAGTGCAGAACAAAGTTTCCTAGCAGCTACCTTTTCTTCTTTTGATGCATTATCTTTTCAGGGGGGGTTTATTCCCACGTGGTTTTCCCTCTTTCCTCATTTTTATTTAGTTTTCATTAGTTTCAATTACAGGAGTACCTAACATGACATGGTAGGCCAGACTCATTTTACTCCATAGCGATGTTCGTGAAGATGTTGGAGAAATTACTATTTTCGACACACTACTTCAGTGGGAGTTAACTGACTAGTTTTATTTTAGACTTTCTATTTAGATCATCACTATTATGCCATTATGCATGCGTGCATTCTTAAGGAAAGCTAATTTCTTGATTTATTTTCTTAATCATGGAATTTTATGTCCTATATATGAGTGTATCCCACTCATTCATTCTATCATAATCATTATCACAATGATCACAATGATCATCATTGATTTTCTCAATGGAGTTGTGTGAATATATTTTCTCATTATTCCATATTGAATCTCTCGCCCTTTATTGATAAGATTTGTTTGTATTTTCTTTAGCTAGATCTCTAGTGCAGGTTTTAATGAAAAATTGGCATGGTATCAGAGACGCTCTACTTGGAGCAAGCCAGAAAAGCTAGAGAATATGGAAAATCATAGTTTCAGAAAGAAAAATTTATGTAATGGACATTGCCGCAACCTTTCTTTGCCAAAAAGTGCGACAAGTTGAAGTTGTGGAAAATTTTCCATGTCAAAAGGTGATGAAGTTGTACTATATCCTTAGAGTGCTTTCAATCCTAGACCTGTCACACCCTAGTACACTACAGAGTGTCACAATCAAGATCTTGTCACTCTGTGTATGAAGGACAGGTGCGGAAACCTCTTAAAGTAACCCAATTTCTTGTAGTGATTTTTCCCAAAATATTAAATTTTTAAGGAAATGACCCATGTGAGAAGTAAATCAAGCCATTATGCAAGTGGGTTTTCAACCATTTGAAGAAATTCCTCACCATTTTCGCAGAAAGGAATTCGTAACACCGCCTCCATAAACTGATATGGATTTTCCAATTGATGTGCCCTTTCAATAGTGATTTCTCAAGTTTTTCACTTGCATATTGAGGGAAAATTCTAGGGTTTCTTAGAAAAAGTGGGAGAGATGGATATGACGCCTATTCTACAGTCAAAGTTGGTGGTAATCCTCTCACCATACAATTTTTTTTATTGGAATCCCAAGGATGGATTCAAACTACAAAGGAAAGGACTGCACAATTTGACGTTGGGGATAGAAACATAACCTACATCAGCAATTGAGAAGACCATATGGGTGAACCGAAAGGGTTAGGCCATAGAACTTCTTCTTTAATTGATTTCAACTGATCTATGGTTTCATGTTTCCACATGAAAGACTCCAAACATAATCTGGACCACCTTGGAAAGTTTGTTTTGAAAGAAGAATGAGATGAGAGGTCATATGCTTGAGGTAGAGTTGAATACCCTAGATCCTAAATTTTTTGATAATATATAAAAGATTTCCTTACCAAGTTTTATTATTTGATATTTAGCTCAGCAAATTGAAGAATTGATAAGTCTACACAAGTAGAACAACTTATTCTAACAATATTGGCTAAGTTAGGACCAGAATATGGTCTCTATGTCTCCACTTTCCATTCTCACAGATATCTCTTGGGAACAAAGTGGAAGATGCCTAACATAGAGAAGTTCATTGATTGTCTCACACATGAGTAGGAAAAATGCATTCATATGGGCCTAATAAAGGATCCAAAAGAACATGCACTTACCATGCATGATGGAAAACGATCATCCAAACATAATGAAAAGGAGAAACATAACGAGAAGGAGAGATACTCCAAACCCTTCAATGATTATTCAGGTTCTAAAGACTCTTCATATTCCAATAAGAACAAGAAGGGAAATAAATGCACTTATTGCAATAAACCAAATCATGAAGAATCTACATGCATAGAGAGGTATATTGATATTATGGAATAGGTACTACAACAGAACAATTTTGGAAACTTCATTCCAAAAGGATTTAAAAAGAACAAGGAAGAAGATCCTTGTCCTAAGAAAGGTAATCATCATGATCGTGTTGCAATCAATTCCTCATATGATTCATGGATTATAGATTTTGTGCATCACTTCATATGGAAGCAAATCAAAAAGTTTTCACTTCTTTGAGTTCATGCTCAAGACCCTCTATTCTCATGGGGGATGATACTCAAGTGGTATTAGCAGGAGATGGAAGAGTGGAACTCCATAATGGTTGTTTTGAGATTTTTTTACACATTCTAAATCTTTCTATGAATTTTCTCTCAGTTTATAAGATCACTCAAAAAGGTAAAAGGATTATATTTACATCTGATTTTGTTTTTGTACTTGACATGCATGACAATTCCATTATTTCAATTGGTGAGGTGGATTAGAAATCAAGGTTTTATAAATTCACTAAGTTTTCCCACGATGACTCCTCTTTACTACTTGCACATAAGGAGAGTAATTTGCATGCACCTCTAGTGTAACATGCATATACTCTTGTACGTTCATCAGTTCCAAACATGAGAGATGATTCCATACACTCAGATTATATACATGGAAATAAGAAGGTAGTACAAACAGATAAGAAGTCATCGTCGAAGCTTCAACAGGTGCCTAAGATGGAATAGTTCACACTTTAGGAAGCAGGTGTCCTTGCAGGGAATCCATTGGATTTGATGAGGAATCGATCTCAGCATGAGGATCCTTCTCATGCACTTTCATCTTCTGAACCTTCGATGTCCATGCATTTATATATGGTTCAATATTCATATACACATACCTACAGTAAGGTTGTGGTAAATCCATTATGGCAAGAAGACATGCAGATGGAGTATGACTAACTCCTCGAGAATCAGACTTGGGATATGTTTCCACTTCCACTAGAAAGGAATATATTTAGGTGTAGATTGGGTCCACAAGATCAAGAGGTACAAGGATAGATAGTTTTCCAAAGGACTCCATCAGATACATAAATATTTCTACATCTTCACAAAGACTTTCAGTGAGTAGAAGTTTCAGACTTTGCAGGATCTTCTTGGAGTGCAGAACAAAGTTTCCAAGCAACCACCTTTTCTTCTTTTGATGCATTATATTTTGTGGGGGGGGTTTATTCTCACATGGTTTTCCCTCTTTCCTCATTTTTATTTAGTTTTCATTAGTTTCAATGTACAAGAGTACCCAACATGGCCTGGTAGCCTGGACTCATTTTAATCCATAACGATGTTTAGTGCGGTGTTGAAGAAATTACTATTTTTGACACACTAGCTCAATGGGAGTTAACTGACTAGTTCTATTTTAGACTTTCTATTTAGATCATCACTATTATGCCATTATGCATGCATGCATTCCTAAGGAAAGATAAGTGCTTGATTTATTTTCTTAATTATGGAATGTTATGTCATATATAGGAGTGCAGTACACTCATTCATTCTATCACAATCATCATCACAATGATCAAAATGATCATCATTGATTAGATCATTGGAGCACTCTCAATATATTTTATCATCCTTTCAAATTGAATCTCTCGTCCTTTCTTGATAAAAAAATTTGTACTTTATTTAGATAGATATCATGTACAGGTTTCGATGAAACATTGACAAAATGGATCTATCTATGATGAATTAGACAATAATAAACATGCATATAGTGAGCACATAGGCATGAGGGGAATATTAGAAGTCATATATTTATGCAAAGAAAACTATAATTAAGCACTTACAATCTCAATATCGATGTTGCAGTACCTCCTCCAAGCTCTCCTTTCCAGCCTCTTGAATATCACAAAGTTATAAGTATGGTGCTCTCAGTTCTCCTCCTTTTTCACTGAAGCATGGACTCCATTATTTAGGAATCGAGGCATCACAACCATAGGATAGTTTTGAGGAGAGGATGTGATCAAATGACAATTTGGATGAACAAACAAGATTGACACTTCCTTGAATACAAGGTATCTTGAAAAAATCCCTTAACCAATTGAAATGTCTTGGATAAAATCTCCCAAAACAAGGCATGATGGTTGCAACTACTTCATCACCCCCCATAACTAAGCATAAGGAAAGACTATCTCTCCCTCTAAGTGTCTTGGAGAGCAATGATTAGGGTTTATCTCTCCTTGTATATGGGAAGGGAGGCCATGAAACTCAAACAAGGCCAAAATATCAAGTAAAAAGGTAGTATTTCAACCTCTCACTGATAGGTTTCTTGTTCAACATGTCTAGGGATTATTCCCATAAAGTTTCTCATCGTGAAAAAATTGTGACACTTGGAAAAGTGTGGCACTTAAGTTTGACACTTAGATGCAAAATTTAGTAGTGCAACACATATTTATATAAGAGTTGTGACACTTAAGTGTGACATTTAGTAGTGTGACACTTATGTGTGTAACAATGGCTCACTATCTCCCTCAAGTTTGTACAGATTCCACAACTCATTCGTGTCCTTTATTCGCCTTGATTCCAAGAGTTGTAATTAGGTTGAACTGTTTTTCTTTTTGCAAATCCATAAAACCTCTTCCACATTGAATTGATGGCGAATTAGGGTTTCTTCTCTATCACTTTGTGTAATGTCTTCTCCTTGAGTGCTCACACGTCCTTAAATTATGCGTTGCTTCCACGGGCCACGGACCTGGTAGCATGGTAGAATGATGGTCTTGTGGGAGAATGATCTGTTGAGTCGACGGTGCGAAGGAATGTTTTTTCTTTTGCAAACTCATGTAACTTTTCTAGAAAAATTGTACATTATGATTCTCTTCAACATCCTCATGTAAAATGCCTAGTTGATCTCATGAAATTAGCGCCTGAATTCAACAACTTTTGTTGCCTTATGGAACATTATTTTTCTTCACGTACATGATTCCTACAAAAATAATAAAATTTTATATCTATTATACCATCCTCATGTAAAATGCCTAGTTGATCTCATGAAAATTAACGCCTAAATTCAACAACTTTTGTTGCCTTATGGCACATTATTTTTCTTCACGTACAAGATTCCTACAAAAATAATAAAATTTTATATCTATTATACCACGTCTCACCATTTACTTAAAGATTCACACATTTTTTAAAAATGCATAATTAACTAATATTTAAATGATAGTCAACATGCATTGAAACCCTAATGGACAAAACTCATAAAACTAAACAAAATAATTGAATTTGAACGAACATATAACTTTTAGAACGAAAACTAGATTGTTAAAAAGAAAATTAGCTTTTAAAAATTAAATCATTACAAGTTTAAAAAATACATCATCAAACAACCAAAATTCAAAAATCATTTTAATGGATAATTGTTGATGATACAATTTGGAAAAACAATTATCATCACTCTTTATATAAGGGCTTCTTTTGAAATTTTATTGTGTATTTTATTTGTTAGTTTAATGGGTTGATGATATGTGTTACTTAAGTTTTAAAAGTAAGATACAATCATTTAAGGTAAACCATCCTCATAAATCAAGATGATTTTTCTATGTCAAATAAATTAGTTAAACAAAGAAAAATTGCATTAGAAGTTTATAAATGGAAATTAATCATTCAAACAGAGCAACAAAATATGTATAAATTATGAATACCTTAATGACCATCAATTAGCATGAAGCTGTAACACCCCTTTACACTCACTACCGTGTAGGTGTTACTACGAAGAATAACACATTGGCTCTGATACCAATTTGTACACGCACTTTTACATAATTCGTACAGGCATTATATAACCACATGCATTCAAGCAAAGAAATACATTTAAATCTCAGAGTAAGACATATCATTACTGATATAATTAAACAATCCATAGCATCCCATGTTAATTCATATACACAGCGGAAATCATGATAACATATATAGAAGAGACATGATAAAATGTGATAAAACATAGTTAGATACTTATCTTGTGACAATGGTGAAATCCACCAACCAAATGCAGGCCTTGCACGAACCTCCCAGCCTTAGACCACACAGCTCATCAGCTCAACAGTGGGTCACAACGGAGCTGGGACTAAGCTCCACCCCAAGGCAAGGAATCTAGGCTCAGGCTGAGATTACAGGGAAAACATCACACACAACCACAAGGAAGGAATTCTCTCCCAGGAATCTCCCACGCTCACTGCCCATAGACCCTCTTTCCCCACATGCCTGTTCCACCCCAGGAGAATGCACCTTCTCTATCACCTGGACAGTCCTTCGGCTGCCAATCTCCCTTGCCTTGGGTTGCAGGAACAGACTGGACTAGAAGTCTCCGAGCTCTATGGAAGCTACAGGGTTCCTTCCAGGAGTTCTCTCCTTCAATTGTGCACTCTCTCACCTAGAGGGAGTCACTCACAGGCCAACAAGCCTCACACAGTCTAGTACTGCACAACCACAACAATCGACGAGGAAAATAGACACAGGTTGCCCCAAACCGGTTCAGTAGTCACAGGATGATCTCACGGTCATGATTTTGGAACAGGGACTCCACGCACAGGATAGCTTAGCTTTCCTGAATAACAAAGATTCTTCCACTCGAATTCAACACAGGCTTCCCATTCAGGGAATGCGCACATGGGTTTTTCTAGAACCAGACACAGACTCCACAGCTCCGAACAGGGGTGTACATGGATTCTTCAGAAAAAACACAGGATTTCTTACCCCGTATCAGAATTACACCAGGAACTCTTACAGACTGGCTCCCATGGATCACGCTCAGGACAGTCGGGCCGAATGGATGAGAGAGCCCCCCTCATGACTTACCTCATCTATTTTATTTGCATGCGTCAGGGTGGACACTTGTCACCCTTGGAACTGCATGCGTTCCATCTGCATGCCTCCCTTTTACACACTTTTCCCTTTGCCAGGAACTTAGGATAACATAATATGCACATGGATTTTTTGGAAATAATATTAAAATATTATTCCCAGGCTTAAGCCCCCTAGGCTCAACACTTAGCCCCTTTCCCACCTTCCAGCCCCTAATTCTTTTCCCACTCTGTGGACGCTCAGTCCCCCTTCACTCATTCACCGTGGTCGGTCTGCACCTGGCGGTGTTTATATTTTATTAATTATTCTGCATACATACAAGTACAACAGCAGGCTCCTAGACTTCAACACTTAGGCTCCCTGGCCTAACAAACACATAAGTCTACCGGCTTATACAAAACTTGGCTCACCAGCCTATAGAACATATTTACAATTCATTTCATATATATGATTTGCAACAGGGCTCAGCCTTCGAAACACTACAATTCCCCTCCCCTTATTTTTGCACTATCCTCGGTGCAACTTTATATAGCATCTGCAATCTTTTCAAAATTTTCAAAAAGATGCGGGTATTCTTCCCGCATAACTTCTTCATGCTCCCATGTCGCATCCTCAAGACCGTACCAGTTCCACTGGACCTTTACAAGCTCTATAGCTCGATTCTGGAGTTGTTTTCTTTTCCTGTCCAATATGCATATAGGATGCACTTGCAGGATACCTTCTGGTTCCACCCGAATCACATTCCAATCGATAACATGATTAGCATCAAGTACATATTTCTTAAGCAATGAAACATGTAATAAATTTTGTACAGTCATAGATGCAGGTAATGAAAGCATGTATGCAACCGGCCCAATCCTTTCCAGGATCTCAGATGGCCCACAAAATCTTGCTACCAACTTGGCGCAACTTCCCAATTTCAGGTAACTCCTGTTAGTTTTCACTTTCAGGAAAACATGGTCACCCACTTTGAATTCTCTATGGGTTCTATTACTATCAGGTAACTTTTCTGCCTGTCCTGGGCAACTTTCAGATTCTATTTTATTTTTATCATTTGATCTTCCATCTCTTTGAGTAGTTCAGGTCCAACTACTACTCTGTCAGCTGGATTATCCCAGCTCACTAGAGTGTTGCACTTTATTCCATAAAGCACTTCGAATGGGATCATCTTCAATGATGCATGGTACCCATTATTGTAGGTGAATTCTACCAAATGCAGGTAGTCTTCCCACCTTGATGGTTTATCCATCACATACATTCTCAACATGTCTTCGATTACTTTGTTTACTCTCTCTGTCTATCCATCAGACTCGGGATGATACGATGTACTAAAATTCAGTTTCGTTCTGAATCCTTTGAACAATCCTTTCCAGAAGTTTGAAGTGAATTTCGGGTCCCTATTAGACACAATTGTCTTAGGAATTCCATGCAAGTGTGCAACTTCTTTTAAAAAGATATCAGCAACATCTGTTGCTCTGTGGGTGGTTTTCAGTGGAATAAAATGGGCAGCTTTAGTAAGCTTGTCCACCACCACCATGATTGAATCATGATGCTTGCTTGTTCTGGGCAATCGTGTGATAAAATCCATTGTTACCACGTCCCATTTCCACTCAGGAATAGGTAAAGGCTGCAACAACCCTATTGGGTGCCTATGCTCAGCCTTAACCTTCTAGCACTCCATACATCTGGCGATGTATTCAACAATTTCTTTCTTCATACCTGGCCAAAAATAATGGCCTTTGATCGCTGCCACAATCTTTTGATATCCAGGATGTCCAGCATAAGCCATTTTATGCATTTCCTTTAGAATTGCCAACTTCAATTCTCGGACACTGGGTACATATACTTTGTTTTTATACAGAAGTAAACCATCAGTTCCCAAGGTGTAACCTTCCTTGGTTTGTGGTCTCTCACACTGTTGTAGCTTTGCTACTAGACCTCTGTACTGCAAATCAACATTTGCAGCTTCTAAAATTATGTCTTTCATCTTAGTTCTATACATGCTAATGGTTGTAGCATGTAATTCGTGCACTTTTCTGCTGAGTGCATCAACCACCTTATTTTCTTTCCCCTTGATATGCTTGATATCAAATTCATATTCGCATAGAAACTCCAACCATCTAATTTTCTTGGCATTTAAGGTCAGCTGATCAAATAAATATTTCAGACCGTTATGGTCCATTCTCAATTCAAATCTCTTGCCCATGAGGTAATGTCTCCATTTCCTCAATGCGTGAACAATTGCTGCCAGCTCTAAATCGTGAGTGGCATAATTCTTCTCATGCTCCTTCAACTTTCAGGATTCATAACAAACTACAAATCCTTCTTGGCTGAGAACTCCTCCCAGCCCCTCCTTACATGCATCTGTGCACACTACATAATCCTTGTTTGGATCTGCAATCCTCAGGATTGGAGCACAAGTTAGCAGCTGCTTCAATCGTTGGAAGCTGCTCTCACATTCTTCAGTCCACTGAAACTTCTTCTCCTTCCTTTGCAAGGAAGTGATAGCATGAGCTATCCTTGAGAATCCAGCTATGAACCTCCTATAATAGCCTGCTAGACCCATAAAAGATCTAACTTCTGCCACATTCCTTGGCATTGGCCATTCTCGAATGGCCTATATCTTCTCAGGATCCACAGTGATCCCTTCTTCAGATATAATGTGTCCCAAGTAATGGATCTGCCTTTGGTAAAAAGAGCACTTGCTCAGTTTTGCGTATAGTTGGTGTTCTCTCAACACCTACAGCACCATTCTAAGGTGTTGCTCATGTTCTTACTTTGTCTTGGAATACACCAAGATATCATCCACGAAGACTATGACAAACTTGTCCAAATAATTTCTGAACACTTCATTCATTAAGCACATGAAGACAGCAAGCGCGTTGGACAATCCAAACAGCACCACTGTAAACTCATAATGATCGTACCTTGTTCTAAAGGCGGTCTTGTTGATGTCTTCATCCTTTATCCTCACTTGGTGATATCCAGATCGAAGATCTATTTTCGAAAATATTTTCGTATCCTTCAACTGATCGAAAAGATCATCAATCCTTGGCAGAGGATATTTGTTCTTGACAGTGACCTTATTCAACTGCCGAAAGTCAATGCACACCCTCAATGTCCCATCTTTCTTCTTCATGAATAGGACCGGGGCTCCCCACAGTGACACGCTGGGATGAATGTAACCTTTCTTTAGTAGCTCTTCGAGCTGCAATTGCAACTCTTTCAGATCTGGTGTACTCATTCTATAAGGAGCCTTCGAAACCGGAGCTACTCCAGGCATCAAATTTATAGAAAAATCGATGTCCCTTTTCGGAGGTAGTCCAGGTACCTCCTGAAATACATCCCTAAATTCTTTGAGTACCTTGTGGTCTTCCAAATTCGAGACCTCATCTTGGAATACTTCTTCCACCCGGGCTGCAAATAATTGACAACCTTTCCGGTAACATTTCTTCAGCTGCATGGCTGAGATTTCTCTAGCAGCCACGACTCTGGGGATTCCTTGTACTGTTACCTGATTTCTCTCTTCGTCTAGACATGTCAACCTCTTATTACGACAATCCAAAAGGGCATGGTGTTGGTCCAACCAGTCCATCCCAATTAAGCAATCATATGAGCCTAAAGGTAGAATGTTCAATTCAGCCTTAGTGCTCATTCCTTTCATGTCCACTGAACATGACTTAACCAATTCAGTGACCTTCCTCTTGGTCCCTGTGGCTAACTGCACTAACCCAGACTTCTCATGTTTGCTTCTCATTAGATGCATACTTTCCACCACTCTAGGATCTACATAACTATGGCTAGCCCCCGAATCAATCAAAATAACAAGTGGTCAGTTGTTAATCATACCTTCCACTTCAATCATGTGTGATTGAAATTCTGCTTGCTTATTGTCTAGGGCTGCGTAGATCCTCGGCATTCTGCTGTCCATATCCTCCACTGTTCTAGCTTGCTGAACATTATGGAAAGTTCTTGCTTTGTCTTTTCTGTGGGGGCAGTCTCTGTACCTATGATTCCCTTTATAGCCCCAACACTCCATAGGTGGAGGCCTTGGCATCTTCCCACTCCCTTCAACTTTCCTGGGCTCTTTAAAAGATGACTATCCCCAAGGAATGTTTTTGAAAAAGGAAGGCTTGCTTCCCTTCTGCCTCTGTTCCTTCTTAAGCCTCTTCCAGTCATCCCAAGCCTTCTGAAAGGTAGGATTTTCTCTTTGTTGTTCGTATAGGCATTTCTCCCTTCTTATGGAATCTTCCATGGTCTTAGGATCATCATATTGAATCTTGTCACCAATGGAAGGTGGAAGTCCACTCAGATACCTCTGAATTTTAACAGCTTCATCTTTGATGAATGGAACATACTTCAGTAGTTCCAGAAAATTTTGTTCATACTCATCAATGGTCATGCTGCCTAGCTTGAGTTCAAAGAACTCCTTCATCTTTCTGTCATAGTATCTTTTAGTCAGGTATTTCTTCTCGAAATACCTCTTAAACTCCTTCCACGTGACCTCTTTCTCTCTGATGTGCTGCACCTGCACAAATTGATCCCACCACATGGATGCTTTTCCTTTCAACTGGTACATTGCAATTCTTCCTTCTGTACAAGGAGAATAATTCTACAGTTGGAAGTACTTCTTCATGCCAAGAAACCATGTCTCAGCATCTTCCTCCTTCTTATGCTCTCCATCAAATGTTGGAGGTTTAATTTTGTTCATCTCCCCTTTCAACTCCTCCTTTCCAGATTTTTGATGTTTTTTGGCAAGGGAAGAGCTTGAACTACTGTGTGTCTTCCTGTCAGAATGTTTTTGGGAGCGAATGAGATGTCGGCTACCACTCCTTTACCTACTTCTTCTCCAATGGTTTCTGCGACTCTCCATCGTACTTGAGTCTCTTCCCTTCTCGAGTTTCTTCTCTATTCTTTCCAGGCTCTTCAAAAATTTTAAGTTTAATTCACCCTGTCGATCCTTGACTTTCATGAGATTTCGGCTATCAACTCGACGAGCCTTAGCCTCTCTTTGAAATCCTTCAATGATTTTCATCATGTGTCCTTCCTTATCCATCTCTTTTCCATGCCCATTAGAGTTCGATCCTTCGACTCCTAGGTTAACATCCTTTCCTTCCCATTTGTCTTCCATTTCAAGGGTAATTTGCACTCTTCCCCACTCCATACTCAGCATTGATTAATTGGAGTTCTGGCCTTCGTTGAACTCTACACACGCACTGTGCAATTCAATTTGAATTTGTCAGGCCATTAAACTTTCACGAACAATCCACAATATTTATAAGCCAGTTCGAACAAAATAAAAGACATTTCGGTTTAAATAAGTTTCTTGAACTGGAAGTATTATGTATCTCTTCCATTTCTTTGCATTTTGCGGCAATTTCCAAACAGTTCTGGCACTCGTTAGTCTTCTGCAATATAATGCGCAGACGACTCGAATTTTGTCGAACCTTCGTTTCTTGACAATTCCTCATCTTTTGTGACAATCAATTTTAAGAAAGTGTTTCAATTTCACGAATTTTCTGAGCTCTGTTCAACTCTATATTTTTCGGGTGTTTGAAACTTCAGTTTTCGGTATTTTGGGACTTTCGGGACCTTGAGTTTCGGGGTTTCAGAGTTTCGGTACTGGAGAACTCCCGTTTCACTCTCCTTCCCCACCCCCGACTTCTGAAATTCTGATTTACCTTATTCTACGGGTCTACAGCACAACTGTCGCCCTCAACCATAGTGGTACGTGGTGTGTTTCGGAGGATCCTCGTCACCTTCGGTGACGTCATTAGGGTCCCACCACTCTCGCCTTTCTTCACACACACTAGCATGTGGTGCTCTTAAGGTGTCTACAGGGTACATCTCCTCGATTGAGACTTCGGGTGTCAGGGTTTTGTGATCCTCGACGACATGAGTTCCTGTCCTCACGAACTCTCGATCTCCGATTTGCCGATGCGCCTTTTTCCTTAGTCCTCTCACGGCTATGCCTAGGTCCATGTGACCACCTCCCATAAGACCGCAACCTTATATCCTTATCAAGGTTTTCCCCCATCATGATTTCGGCACCCGCGATGTCAGACAACTTGCTTTACCGACTCTCGAACCCTGATATGTCGTTTCTCCGATACACTCGCGTGATTGACTATTCAACGGTCCCTCACTCGATCGGTGTTTCAGAGTTCTAAATATCGTGAATCCTAAATGAATAAATTTTTGGGACTTCTCGCTGTGAAAACCCAATATGGCGTGCCACCTGTCCACCTCTCAGATCCTGTGGCCCCCACATGGTTCCTTTGTCCGTCAGGATATCACGTTTCACGATTTCGCGATTCCTTTTGTAGTGATGTCAATATTTCCAACAGCTAATCCCCGATATGAAATTCCACGCATAAATCCAACAATCAGATCTTTCTCACATCAAACGGTCTTTATAGACCCTGAGATTCCCCGAAGGAATCTCGTCTATTCATCAGGACTTAGTCACATGCTAAATTCTCGACAGTATGGTCGGGATTTATCATGACGAAAGTCCGAGTTCTTGTCATCGGAACTTCTGAATCCATGATCCTCGAAACAGGTAGTCTCACAACACGTGGCCATCTCAAATCGAACGGTCCATGACTGTTTTGGGGTTTCCATCATGGAAAGTACCGATCCCTTGTTACTTGGACTCCCGATATCGTGATTCCCGATTTCCCGAAATGGAAAATCTCACGACACGTGTCCTCCGTATTTCGGATGGTCTAGATCTATTTTGGGCTTTCGCCTTTAATCACCGAGTTTTTAACCTTCAGACACCTCCCAACAAATCCAATGGCTATCGGGTTTTCCAGCCGAGATCTGACAGCTCAAACGATTTCTAACTAATTTGGGATTTTACATATCGCGATTTCCACACTCCTGTGCCATTTCCAAAGGAATTTTAATCCTTACGCACATTTTTCCATATCCGATGGTCATGAGGGCTCGCCTTCCCTCCCAAACAGATCCTAAGGTTCTAACACCATTGGTGTAGAGACCTATCTCCTCGTGGCCATAAACCACACCGGCTGCGATTTCACTGCACCGCTAAACCTCCTGAGCTTAAAAACTCGTCAAGTATCTCCTTGACACTTTAGAGAAAACTAGGGTCCGAAATTGGCCACTCCAAACCCAATTTCCCTTCACATTCTCGGTCGAAAGATCGCTCCACTAGCCCATCTAGGTTTTGTGTCGAAACCTTGGCTCTGATACCAATTTGTAACACCCCTTTACACTCACTACCATGTAGGTGTTACTACGCGGAATAACACATTGGCTCTGATACCAATTTGTACACGCACTTTTACATAATTCGTACAGGCATTATATAACCACATGCATTCAAGCAAAGAAATACATTTAAATCTCAGAGTAAGACATATCATTACTGCTATAATTAAACAATCCATAGCTTCCCATGTTAATTTGTATACACAACGGAAATCATGATAACATATATAGAAGAGACATGATAAAATGTGATAAAACATAGTTAGATACTTATCTTGTGACAATGGTGAAATCCACCAACCAAATGCAGGCCTTCCACGAACCTCCCAGCCTTAGACCACACTACTCATCAGCTTAGCAGTGGGTCACCCCCGAGTTGGGACTAAGCTCCACCCCAAGGCAAGGAATCTAGGCTCAAGATGAGATTACAGGGAAAACATCACACACAACCACAAGGAAGGAATTCTCTCCCAGGAATCTCCCACGCTCACTGCCCATAGACCCTCTTTCCCCACATGCCTATTCCACCCCAGGAGAATGCACCTTCTCTGTCACCTGGACAGTCCTTCGGCTACCAATCTCCCTTGCCTTGGGTTGCAGGAACAAACCGGACCAAAAGTCTCCGGGCTCTATGGCAGCTACAGGGTTCCTTCCAGGAGTTCTCTCCTTCAACTGCGCACTCTCTCACCTGGAGGGAGTCGCTCACAGGCCAACAAGCCTCACGCAGTCCAGTACTGCACGGCCACAACAACCCATGGGGAAAACAGAAACTGGCTTCCCCAAATCGGTTCAACAGTCATAGGAAGATCTCACGGTCATGATTTCAGATCAGGGACTCCACGCATAGGCTAGCTCAGCTTTCCCCAATAACAAATATTCTTCCACTCGAATTCAACACAGGCTTCCCGTTCAGGGAATGCGCACACAGGTTTTCCTAGAACCAGACACAGACTCTGCGGCTCCGAACAGGGGTGTACACGGATTCTTCAGAACAAACACAGGATTTTTTTCCCCGTATCAGAATTACACCAGGAATTCTTATAGACTGGCTCCCACGGATCACGCTCAGGACAGTTGAATGGATGAGAGAGCCCCCCTCATGGCTTACCTTGTCTATTTTATTTGCATGCGTCAGGGTGGACACTTGTCACCCTTGGAATTGCATGCGTTCCATCTGCATGCCTCCCTTTTACACACTTTTCCCTTTGCCAGGAAATTAGGATAACATAATATGCACATGGATTTTTTGGAAATAATATTAAAATATTATTCCCAAGCTTAAGCCCTCTAGGTTTAGTCCCCTAGGCTCAATGCTTAGCTCCTTTCCCACCTTCCAGCCCCTAATTCCTTGCCCACTCTGTGGATTCTCAGTCCCCCTTCACTCATTCATCGTGGTCGGTCTGCACTTGGCGGTGTTTATATTTTATTAATTATTCTGCATACATACAAGTACAACAACATGCTCCTGGCCTTCAACACTTAGGCTCCCTAGCCTAACAAACACATAAGCCTACCGGCTTATACAAAACTTGGCTCACCAGCCTATAGAACATATTTACAATTCATTTCATATATATGATTTGCAACAGGGCTCAGCCTTGGGAACACTACAGAAGCTAAGTATACTTTTCTATTTATTTTCATGGAAATAATGTTCTTCTAGCTATCATGTTACTAATTTGACTTTTAATTAAATAATTTCAATCTGCGAAAATGTTCAATTAATTCGTTTAGGCACTCAAGACCAAATTTTGACGAGAATGTCGAAACTACATCTTAACGCACATTTAAGTGAACAAAGACATGAAACCACTTTGAATAAGTTCATATGAGAATGCAAACAATGTCGAATGGTTGGAGATAAAAAAAGACTCAAATGAAATAACAAGTTTACGTGACACAAAAATCCTATCATCTAAATCATAAGCATTAAGTTAGATGTATATAATGATTTTGTTTCGAAAACGTTACACCACCACATCATCATCCCATAATGATAAAACAAAAAGAATCGATGATAAGAAACACTTAATATCGAATAATCAAAAAAGGAAATGAACGTCAACCATCCATTCAAATCAAGAAAGACAATCAAATTCCAACTAAGGCATTATTTTCCAAAATTCAATTGGGGCACCCTTTACTTTTGTCAAAAATAAATGGAGAGTTGTTGAGGGCTCAACGGCTAGTTAAACACATGTGTAGGAATGTGTTATCTTGGCTATTCCAATCATCAATAAATATTCCCATTAAGAAAATATTAGGATAAAATAATCCAAACCCTAACTTGATAAGAAAAGGTTACCTCCAAGGTTCAAATACTGCAATATAAATATAAAGAATGATCATGTAACTCTTTGATTGTATGGAAAACAAAAATGAGATAGGGAGAAATTAAATAACATGGAAAGAAAAGAAAAGAGAAACCAAGTGCTACCATTTTGCATGGAGTCTATACTATGCTTGAGTACCTTTCTTCTCACCTTGGGTCTTTGATGTTCCAAAACATCTTTGAATAATTCTTGGTGAGCATCAAATATAAGATATATAAACCTTGCAAGAGTCATAGGTAGCTTAATAAAAAATAAGTAAACCTAATTATTACAAACTTTAAAATTTTAGACATGAATCCAAGGTAAAGAGGTAAAACCCCTTGATATTCACCCCTAATTCAAAGATCCAATCTCAAATTTCACAAAGAAATGACATAAAAATATTTCATAGATCACTTTATTTGATTATTTTGTAATAGATTCTTCATCAATAACACTTGCATTGTCAAAACATTCTTTAATGAAAATCAAACACTTACTCAAAAAAACAGAGAAGACACCACACCAAATAATGAGAAAAATGAGTCTTCCAATACATTTCCAACCATGAGAAATGATTAAGGCGCCCTCCTTATATAGATAAGGTTCCACATAATACCATACAATGAATACCATGAGAAAGAGTGATGCAATGTGTTGAGATGAAACCATGAGCCCAATACCATGTTCCCAAGTGAAACCATGGGAAAATACCATATGAAGTTACAACAAACCCTTAAATGTATGGGCACCCTCCTCAAAGTAAGAAAACCATAACAAAATGTCACTTGTGCTATTCACGAGGGCATGCAAACAAGTGTTCCCTCCTTGAAATGAGTTATAAACCACTTAAACCACAAGTCTGGAGTCAATAGAGGCCCAAGAATAAGGTTTCCCCCTTGTATAACCGGAATAATTGTGCAAACATCATTCTCGCATGTCAATAGACAAATAATAGTGAGGAGCATCCTTCTAGAAGACTCTAGAAACAACACATGTGAGTTCTAGGAAAGAGAATATGTGCCTTGGAGAAGAGTTCACACATGTGAAAAGTAAATACACCTCTAAGTAGCTCATTCATGCTTCATATGATAAAACATGTATAATTGATGATATGCACACCTCTATGATTACATGGCATCCTAATCATTTCCCAATGTGTTGTCACGAATCCAAAGAAAAATGGTATAGGTCCCAATTTCGATGGATATGGATGAATACAGGTACATTGATCGCAATGTAGGTAGAAGATCCCAAGGTAGTGACATGGATCTTGAGGCATAGTGCTTGGATCCCAATTTGGGGTACCCACCTATAATGTTGAACCGAGTCTCAAAACAAGTCACTAAGCAATTCACATTAAGTAATCCCTTCTAACAACTTCATAGCATAAGTTAAATTTGTAAATTTCCAAATTTTACCATTCCCAAACAACTTTACCCTTATTAGATGTGTCATGTCCTAGGACAAATGATATTTCCTAGGTCACTTGGTTAGAGATAGGTAAAAATGATGAATTATTGATGGAAAGGGGAAGGGGACCTTCATGTATTAACCCTTAACATTAAATGTAATGATGTTAGAGGTCTTTTAACTAGTCCAACTAGCTTTCTAGATCCAGGAGTCTTCATTATTTGGACATGCAAACCTTTTAGAGGGAGCTTTGACCAGATTCACCACCTCGACACCTTATTATTACCTCCTTTTTTGTATCTTCCCTTGATTTCTTAGTCCTTTTCTTTATATATTCATTTTTAGCATATGACTTAGGGTTTTTATCGTTTTAGTGAAGTTGCATAGCTCTTGCTTCAATATTTTTTTTGTTTTTTTACTTACATGATCTTCACCTCAAGCCCCTTTAATTTTATTTGACTTTTTCTTACATTATTCTTGAATAAAACTTGTTGGATGGAAGGTGATATGTCAAACATTAGTGGGGTTAATATATTTTTTATGAATGAGATGGAAGTGAAAGGGGAAATACTACCACTGTTAGGTATGGTTAGGACATGGAATATTCTAAATTGACAAGATCATCATTAACACTATTTGAACCAAGTCATGATGAAAGTTATTAAGGACAATTATGTCCCCCAATGACATAATGAGATAAAATAATAAAATTATTGTTGTTAATAACTGTCATTAGTTCAAACCCGATGTTGATTACGTTCATGACTAGGTAAGAACCCAACACACCACAACTAAGAAATAAACTCACACACGAGATCATAGCACATCAATTGGAATAAATACCATGCATGAAGTACCATATGGGAATTCACATAAGATGTGAGCTGATAAAGAAAAGGATCTCATATACTATGGTAGAATCATCTAAAAGAGCTCATGACTGATGCAAGGCTGCATCATCATGTCTCTAATGGAAGAACTTGAAGAACGGACCTAAACCGGAAAAAATAAGTAGGAGAGCTCATCCAAACAACATCATAATACCATGAGAGGGTGGTGTCGAAGTAGTTTCCCTTTAGAAGGAAACACTTCTAGCAACAATTCATGCTTTCAACTTTGTTTATAGTTTTTCCTTGATATTTCTCTAAAACAATTGTCCATTTTGTGTTGTCTCGTTTTAATATCATTATACCAACCATAGCTTCACCATGACTAGCTAACGAAAAATATTGACAAATATGTTAATGTGACATTTTGAAATGGCATGTCATATTTGCTATGAAAATTCGTTTAATTTATATTGTTTCTTAAACTTTTTCATGGCTCCTTGCTTGGTTGGATTGGTTGTTTTTTTGTTGTTTGAAGATCACATTTATTAGTGGTATATGCTTGCAACTAACTATTTCATTGGTAACATGTGAAATACTTTTAGAACTTTCATTGATTATAGTCATGTGAAGTTTTTGTATGATGCTTAGTTTGAATTCTTTATTTAACTAAACCCCTTGAAATTCGATATCATACCATGTTTATTTTTATTTACCTTAAAATGAACATAATTATTTACAAAATATTAATATTTAATTATATAAAAGGTTGTTTGATTTACATTTTTCTTCTCATTAATTGAAAAATCTCTTATAAAAATTTTATGTTATGAAAAATATGAGATATGCTTTGAACAAATAATTTTCCTTAAAAATATATGTGAGATTATTAACCCTGGTTACAATATTTCTCATACATAATTGTTTACACATTTTATGTCTGGTTACAATCCTTTGAATATATAGATGTTCACACAATTTTATTGTTTGAAGATGTAAGTGGGAAATACTTTATTCATATTTTGTTACTTAGAATATGAACATTTCTTTCTTAAAAGTATAGGAAAGTGCTTTATGATAATTAGAGATTTAAATTTCTTAAAAGTATAGGAAAGTGCTTTATGATAATTAGAGATTTAAAGACACATTTGAAGACACACATCTACCAATTTATAGTTGATTTAGATTTATTATGAACTTGCATTTTGTAACAATAGTGAACAATAAATTGATATATTAAAATGATTGTTCATTTTATAATTGACAAAACTTGAAATTCAACCACAATGAATAAATCGAAATAAAGATTTAACACATTAGTTTTATATTCCCTTTAACACATGATTTGACACACTAATCTTATATTCCCTTTAACACATGATTTGACACATTAATCTTAATGTTATATTGACTTTAACACACAGAATTTGACCAATTAATCTTACATTGGCTTTGAACATAAATGCTTTGGAAACTAGGAAAGAGAAGCAATGATTGTTTCAAACATAAATGCTTTAAAAACTTGGACAAARAAGCAATGATCGTTTCAAGAGTTGAGAATCCAATAACTTTCTTGATCAGCTTGTRTTTGTTGGTATACCAAAGTGCACCAATTCTGTGCACATGCAAACCCTGCCTGGCAATCCTGCTTCAAAGTCTCGTGGCAGAACTAACATGTTACCATGCAACGCCTGTTTATTTAAATGTGATGGTATTACTAGTTTTGAGAAGGTTGAGAACAGCTAAATAAATGCACCAAACCTGTACACATGTAAACGGGGTCTTGCAATCCTGCATCAACATTCAATGTCTATTAAAGGACTCATACGCTACAATGCAACGCGTGTTTATTTAAATGTATCCTTTAATTAAAGGAATTATCCCAACAAACAAAAGCTCGATTGCCACGAAGCATTAGCTAAAATTGTATGTATGTGCATGGATATCCGTAAACCCTAACGCTCTCTTAATTTCACAATATGTAACATTTCACAATCTGTATGTGCATGGTATCTCCATCAACCCAATTCTGGAATGAAATTCGAGAAGCGATCAAATTTTGATCGAGCGGCATTAAACTATGGTAAAGGACCATGTGAGGAAGTGAAAAGGAACAGAATGGGTATGGAATATATTTCGAAGTTAATGGTAACTGCAACCTGAACTCTGTTTCGCAAAGTGTCAGAATGCACCTAATGTAAACTCAATCTGAGAGTTTTTGTACGCAAAGTGTCAGAGTGCACCTAGGG